>JAVQJS010089471.1:0-17389 GCA_036024795.1 Galaxias rostratus | reverse complement strand
CTCTCTCTCTCTCTCTCTCTCTCTCTCTCTCTCTCTCTCTCTCTCTCTGTATGCTGTCCGTCTACTTGTCTAACTCTTTGTCTGTTTGAGCTCATCTCTTTTTCTGCCTGTCTGTCTGTTTGTCAGTCAATGTGTATCAGACTGTCTAAACCTGTGAGTCATTGTATTGTAAACAATTCTTTTCTGATATCAATCAAAGACAAACTTACAGGAACAATTTGCCCACACACTCCGATGGGCTCATGTCTGGTGAATGTCAGATAGTCTCCATCTGTGAAAACACACACACACACACACACACACACACACACACACAAGGCAAGTCTGATTTTTACTCATAGCTCAAGTAAGCCTAATAAAATGACAGTGTGTGACACATTGGCCACAACAATGTATTTTGATGTAAAACACATCAAACAATACAATGTAGGACACACACACCATACAATTGGATATTAAATCACATGGCGGACATCCAGAAACAAAGGATGTGTGTACGACTCTACTTTAGTAGTGAGTGTTAGACTGGCAGGACTTGATCATTCTTTGTGCATTACCACAGTTACAGCAGATATTCGTTTAGGGAGTGCCGTGTGTACTGGTTCGCTGCAACAGTAGTAAAAACAATCGCTGTTGAGGTTTAGAAATTGAAACTGAGTTTTCGATCACAGACTTTGGTGATCTCCATGAGAACCGTGTTAAGCTGCTGAAACACGGCCTCGGTGAAGAGGGGGGTCGGGTGGAACGAGAGCTGCCTCTTCTCTGCTGTGGCCGCACAGGAACATAGCTGCTGCTGCCTCCTCCTCACGGGACCCACAGGAGCAGCCTGTTTGGTTGCAGAACCTGAGCCATGACACCACTCCGCTGGGTCAGTGAGGAGGACACACAGGGGGGCCTGGGACAGAGCCCACCGGACCGCCAGCAGGACACTGTCAGGGCCCTCTGCACATCTCATAGGCTCCTTCATTTGTAACCATGACATACTCTCAAATCAAGACAGAATGGGGAACCCAGTGACGTTTGTTCACAGAAGTACGTCTATCAGAGGGTGTCGGGTGAAGGGTCTTAGAAGAATCGTGTTTAAGTTACACTTTTGGACAACAAGCGCAGCATTATTATAAAGGCGTATCCAATATCCTGTCACTGTACCCTGTACAACTGTCGTGATATTCACGCAATACTGCTGTCCGTTTTTGTGTTTGGATAAGTTACCTTTTGAAACAGAGTTTAAATCACTAAGCTTATCTTGGCTTTATCAGCAAAGTCCTAACCAGCTAATGGCTCCACTCGTAATAAAAACAGCTAAGCTGCTGTACTAACTACTGCAGTATCTGGAATACCCTGTTGTGCTTCTTTCAAACAGCTAAATTAGCCAGAACAGAGCCAGTGAGGAGACCCTGTTCCTCCCCCTCCCCTTTTCAACCCCCCTGTCCTGATTCTAGTGACTGGGCTCCTCTGGTGGCAGTGTCCTGAGGACAGGCAGCGCCCATTAGCGCTCAGATTTATGACTGGTCAGGGAGAGAGTATGTTTACCCTAGCAGCCCCTCAGCGGCCTCCCCACAGCTCATCTCCAGCCAGCCCTTGGAGGACAGGAGGCCTGCCGAGGGCCTTGTTTCCTGGCTGCTACTGGTCCTCTGCAGGGCTGTCTCTGCCCACCTGGCTGCCATCCGCCACATGCCTCTACCACATTCTCCCCGAGACACAGGTCACTGGCACTGAGGAATGACTGACCGAACACGTCAAAGGCCCCTATTCTTTACCTACTTTAGTTTTATGAGGGTGCCATTTTAAACACACCAGTGATGGCTTGTTGTTTGTCAACAATGCTGACTTTGTTGGTCCTCCTTGTTGCAATCACCATTCCCATGTTAACCTGAGGAGTTGGCTAGTGTCTATGGCTGTTCTTACCCATTGGAATGGAGGTGCCATGAGTCTTATCAGCATATCCAGCAAAGTATCTCAAGGTCTTGATGGTTCCTTGGAGATCCACAAACAGGGTGGGCAAGAAAGGTTTGCCACTGTCAATCGACTCTATAGTCTGAGGGGGAAGAGGGATTGTAAGCAATAGGGAGAGAATGCGAGGGGGGGGGGGGGGGATTGGCCAAGAAGAAAGAGGAAGGGTATTTATTATTTATTATTTGCTATAACAACATAACCATGAGAGCGGAAATCATAGGAAGCCGCTCTTTCACGAATCCAACAAAAAATGCTTTACTTGAGACATTCTTTCAAAAACAAATTTCCCAGGCAATGCCCGTGTTCCATTCCCTTCTCACTCACTGCTAAGTAGACGCTGTCCCTCTCCACCAGGTCAGCCAGTTTAGAGAGCAGTCTACCCCTCTCTGAGGCGTCCATTTTCCGCCACAATGATCCTCGAGTAAATGCTAGCCGGGCTGCTTGCACCGCCTTGTCCACATCAGCCTGGGTACAAAAGACGTTAAGACAGAGGATGGGACCATGTTAAATGACTGAACTGTGTTATGTAAGACTGATGTTACTGCTCCCCCACCCTCCAAGAAGATGGATCAAATCTGTTAACTCCATAGATCAGCGTGTGGAAGCCATTCCCAGGACCAATTCTTTCACCCAGAGGTGCTGATTTGGAAAATAAGTTTAGGAAACCGCCAGCATACCGACCCACATTAGACTAAACTAAGACTGCTGTATGTTCACTTTGTTTCGGACCCACACAGCTCATACATGGACGGTGTGTAAAGTAGGAGGATCCCAGGGCAGAGCTGGTAGGAAACGCGTGTGTGGAAAACCCTGAGAGCAGCTGTGTCTCACGAACATTGAGGGCACAGAGGCTCTGGGGTGAAATTATTTGGTTTTCATTTAAAGGGAAAAAAGGGGACCGGAGAAATGTGATGTTGTGTGTTCCACTGTAAGGTTACCTTGTCGGCTTCCTGAACCTGACAGATCTGCTCGCCATTGGCTGGGTTGTAGACGGCAAAGGCCTTTCTACTGACAGAGTCATGCCACTCGTTGTTGATGAAAATCTGTGGGGGGAGAAAAGACGGAGCCTTCAGTCAATAGCACGGCAAACAAGCCAATGGGAGTAGATATTAAGCAAAAATTTGGGACTGGTTTTTACCAGCTGAAAAAAGTGTGGTTTGAAAGGATTCTAATCAGAATACACTGGATTGTATTTTAGTGTATTAATTCCCCGTTGTGTTTTTTTTCACACAACAACGGCACAACTGTCTACTACTGATAGTGCAACCTGGCTCTTTCAAGGGCCTCAATTTGTGTCAGGGGAAATGGAAGAATCTTTGTGAACGTTGCCAGGGATTCCTGTCTGTCCAGCAGGGCTCTCAGGGGAGCCCTTCACCATCCTGATGAAGGGGCTTTGGGGGCAAATCAATCCTGATCAGACACCGGACACTCCCTCTGTTTCCCCCACACACTCATAAAACACGGGCCGCACTTGGTTCCTGTGATGCGTTAACGCAAGCCGTCCGTTAAACAACCAGCCGGGATTCCAGACGGGGCATTTTCAAGCTCTATTAAGACCCACAGACAAATAAAAAAAACGTTTGCGCACATTAACTGGAAGTATCTCAAAGAAAGGTTGAAGTGTGTTCAAGGCTTTTTTAAAGCCTTTTAAAAAGCCCACACAAACTGTACTAAGGCAAGGTGTGATTTTAAAGTACAAATACGCCCACATAAGGTCCCACATAAAGTCCCACATAAAGTCCCACAAAGAAGACAATGTGAATGAAAGATGTTTAACTTGCAATGTGCTTATTGACATGTTTAGTTTCATTTGTCAGACTCCTAAAAGACTGTTTTTAATTGATGTCAGTTTGTCTGATAAATGAGGTGTAAGGAAAACGTGTGCTGTGTTAAACCCTCCTGTGTATACATGTTCCCTTAGTAGCCTTTTACTTGATAGACTAAAGATGCACATGGAGCAAAGCGGAGAGCAGGGTTCAATGTCCCGCTGGCCTAGGCCTCCCTCACTCTCCAACATGTTTACCTACGTAAACTTAGAGGCTTAAGTACTATTTAATTGGCTGTAAACTGTAAGGAGTGTTTACTTTAGAGTAGGTATAAAATGCCAGCGCCTTTGGAAGCCATACAAGCTCCGGTGCACAGACATCACTCCCACATGCCAGAATCCCCCCCCCCCCGACACCACCACCCCCCTTCCCCACTCCCCAAGCTGGCTGCTTTACAAGAAGAACTTCGCACACGAATAACTCAAAAGCAGGCGCTTTAAGTGTTTGGTATCTGCCCGTACCACTCTGAAGGGCCCTACCATACGGACTCCTATTCCCCTCCTATAAATCTGCATTAACCACCATTCCAGACTGACTATAGATAGCCACGGCCATGAGGATCCCAGGCCAGTGTTCTCAGGCGCCTTCCACCAGAGGCCACCTTTAATCTGACTCTCATTAAGGGCACTTCATAAAAGTGTCAGGGACGATGAGGAGTGCAGGGCCCGCTACAAAAACAGAAAGCCCTATAGAGCAGGGAATTAGTTTTTAAATTTATAGGGGCCACTGTAGTGGTAGGCCCTAAATCAGAGGAGCCCCCTGACAGCCCCAACAGTTAGAGTAAGAATGAAGTCGGCGGGTTGCTTTTTAAGCAGCAGCGGACCGAGCCGCCATCTAAATCATGGGCAGAAAAGGACAAGCGTCGGCTATCATTTGGCTGTGCCCTCTCCAGGCTCAGGGGGCTGCTGGACTTTTGTCTCGTCTCAATGAAGCGCTTGATTAAGATGACAGGGCTGAGTAGTAAATCAACTCTCAAGGTTTTCTTAAAATTGCCTTTAAGTTCATTTAGGACGGGAAGAAAAACACGAGTGTGAAAGTGAACGTTTTGAGACGATGGAGAGTGTTTTCTTTCCCATTCCCTGCGGGGTCATTGCTGTCACCCCACATGATGGTTGCATGTGTAAAGAAATCATTATCACCAAATAAGCACTCGCTCGACTCCCATAAATTACAGGCCATTTTCTCCACTTTCATCAAGTGTCCTATAATACAACCGTATCACATTAGGCCCATACAGACTCTTTCAAGATTAATACTGACATAAGAATTTTTGTGTATGTTTTTGCGTATTTTGTGTATGTTGTGTAACTTCAAAAGCCGAGCAGAAAACGTTTCTTGGGACCTTCTCCAAACCAAGCACTGCAGCAACTGCATAAATAAAATAAATACAGTGAGACTAAGCTGGCTGGAACAGATTCATTTCTATTTTGGAGGAGGTGCATACCGCTGTCTGAGGACTTAATGTTTGTTAAACACTTCGGCGATTTTGATATAACATAGAGCTGGTAGACACAGTTCCTCTCCAGCCGTGACATCTGATCCCTACAAGAGTGACGAGAGCTGGCTAGAATGGGAACTGGACGGTCTGCAGCGCAGGTCAAAACATTATGCATGGGCCACAGGACAGCTGCAAACATTTAGCAACCCCCATGTTTTTCTGCTCAAGCGGCCTGTCAATCGGAGCCGCAGACGGTGCCTGGATGTTTGGCTGAGGAAATGACGAGCCACGCCGCATCCTCAAGTCCAGGAGGAATGGGACACCAGAGCAACGGGAAAGGTCTGAAACTGGGTCTATCTGACAATGTCTTTTCAGATGATTTGTTTGGTATTATAAAACCTGGCCACGTTACAAAGGAAATGGTCTGTTTATCAATAAAACAATTCAACCAAGCGATCAAGTGGCTTTTACTAGTGGTGAAAAGGGGAGGAAGAGCCAAACTCCTAAAAGGGATGCATGATTCAACAAATAGAAATCAAAATCCCGCTGATGCAGTTCTCAGATGCCACTGTGCTCCGTCGAGCTGTGTACAACTGCATAGTGGAATGAGGGAGGAGGGCAGGGGATGCCAAACGACTCTCTCTAGCCAGCAAAACATCTGTTTGGCCGCCAATGGCTTTTCATGGCTCACATACTTTAGGAATGTTTAATGGTAGACTCATTTCTGGTCATTTTTCAGGAGGTGGGGGTGGAGAAAATCGGGGTACGAGGTTGTATGTAATATCTGGGTTTCTTCAGTACAGGCCAGGCATCTACAACCGGATGGCGTCGTCTAACTGGGCACCTGCATCCCTCGCCTGCGTAGGGAGTTTCACATCGTCCGTCATAGCAGGGATTGGGTTTTCCTCTGCATTTGCAAGTGGAGAGCAGCTTGTGTGTGTGTGTGTGCTTGCGTGCGAGTGTGCACGCGCGCGTGCGTGTGGGTGGGTGTAACCCTCCACACCACATGTGTCTTACACTTCTTGTTTCCCATTCACTCACCCATAGATAATGCCACCCCACGCTCCTGGCTTTGGTAGACTTGTTGTCACATACTCGCAAAACATCTTTGTCTCGCACTGTGTGGTAAAATGCAGAGAGAGTGGCACCACGCTAGCTCCACTGTAACGTGAGAAAAAAGAAATCTAATCGGAAAGGGGCGTTCAGAACATAACCTGTTTGGATGTCGAAATAACTAGTGAATAGATTGACATCCCTTTGTCCATTAAGAAGCCAGACAAGTGGCATGCTATGTATTTCAGGATATCACAAATTATGACACAAAAGTTACATTATTTTTTTATGTATATCACTTTTCAATTGCAATTGACTTTAAGTCTTCAAGAGTTTAAGTGAACAAAAGGGAGCTATGACTGTCTGTGTCTGTTGCTTGTTATTAATGACAGAAACAAATCTGCTTGGAAATGCACTGCAGATGAAAGTGATCCACCAGTGATAAGGTGTGCTGCTCCTATGAGCAAATGTCTGGAAGGGGTCCACTGTACCTTACTTAGCCAAACTTATACCAAAAAGGATTTATGGAGCAGACAGTTATTCACAATGACACCAAAAGGATTTACACGTTCCTTGTCAAAGTGGACTGCAGGCTAAAGGTACTGAAGTTAATAGGGCAACCTTCCTGTCACCAGTCTTCCTTTAACAGTGATTAAGAGACAGGGGACTCCATGTTTAGGCTACGGCTAGCGTACCATAATTTACACTCATCCCACAAACAGGCGTTTCACGCCAAAGGACACGTTCATGGCAGAGTGGTCTGTCTGTCACAACCAAAGATGTGTGTTTTAGTCTGGTTGGACCATGTGTGTACGAAGGAGAGAAAGAGAGGGTGAGAAAAAAAATCAAAAAAGAAGAAGCGAGAAGACTCGCTGTGCTGTCTTCAATAAATCATTGTGTCTCACAGTATCCCCTTATCCTGGTTTCTGTTTGATCTTGAGTGCAGGAAGATGAAGGTTTTGAAGTGAAAAACTCCAGAAGAGCAGATCAGGTTCTGGCAAGGCAGGGCCACTGACCCACACAGTGAGGCCGGCACATAATTTACACCCTGGTGGACAGCACCTAGCATTGGGGAGCCCCTGGCCTCCATCTGTACTATCTCAATCAGTGACAGATTGATGGGGCCCCTTCCATATATCCCCACTGACTGGACCCTCTCCACATAGATTACTGGAGAAGCAACCTCAATGTTTACAGACACAGGCTCATGTTGCATCACAAACAAACAGATGCAAACCAATCTGAAGGAATTGGTCTGGACAATGAGGCACAGTGGGCAATCAACAAGAGCAGTACACCTGGCAAAGTCAAGCGTGCTCATGAAGGGAAATACAATCAAAGCGTTGGGTGCTGTTTCACTCCCTGCTAGATGGTTGACAGTTCAACCCTATTTGAACCACTGCCAAAATTCCTTTAGAGCTTATATCAAAGTGTGCACATTCTTATCAGTACACTGCACCAAACCTATGCTGCAGTTATTCCACTTAAACATTAACTTTTTAAACCACAAGTAAGGCAGCAAAAAAAACAGTGCAATGAGCCATGGCATGAAAAAGTATAGCCTCTACTGACCAGGACAGTCAAAAAACAAAGCGTAATGCAGTAGTACCCCCGCACACCTTCCAGTCATCCCGAGTCCTTCTTCCCCACACAATCTCCTCTGATGGACTCCTCAAGGTGTCTGGTTTAACGACATATAATCACTGAGTACTGTGAGGAGCCACTGTGGCCTCACAAATATCCAATAGAAAACCCACAGGCAGCTTGCTCTGTCTCAGTCATTAACAATACCGCAGAGTTACCCCCACCACCACCCCAAAAAATGTGTGAATAACATCAATAAATACTAATCAGGCTAAATGGCTAGGGTCTAGATTCCTTGGGAATTTCTGGGTTCATTCTGCCCAGTGGACTGCACTACAGACGAACAGAGAACTCAAAAGCCAAATCCTCTCACATGTGGCCACTCACACTATGTTTTGAAACATGTCTAGCGTCAACAAATGAATTAGATTGAAGTAGAGGGGGATCTTTACACCATTCGACACAAGACAAGTGTGAAAAAGTGTGGCATTTGTGATTTGAAGGGATTGTTCCAATTGGGGAGAGTATTAGCCCATTCTCACATAGATGCATGTAGCGAGGAAGATCCCTCAACTGACACGTTTGTACAAAGCCCTTTTGACACTGAACAGGTCATGATTTGGTGAAAGGAACAAGGGGCAGTCGTCTACACCGATAACACTTCACTATCTAACACCTCTTTGGCATTAAGGGCTGAAGTGGAGTGGTTGGAGTGATACACGTGTAAAAAAGTAAATATTCTCTGCACTATCTATTCAAGGACACTGAGGGTGTAACCTTTGTGTTGAAAAATCAACTCTGCTGATAACACAAATGTACATATGTATATCCATTTGTACACATTCAATGTGACTTGTTCGTGCATACGTCGTCTTTAAAATGACAAAGACAACTTTTAAATCTATAATGGATCCGTAAATAAGTTCTCACATGTGCACAGGCCCTGTCTGAGAGTACTGCTCTGTGCGGTTCATGTTCTCTCCAGCCAGCCGCGGTCCGGAGAGAACAGGGACAGGGTGTGAGGAGAACCCACGTCAGGGGTGACCATAAATCAGGGCCCTCCTACCCCCTCTGTCCACCAAACCTATGAGGACTGGATGATCCAAATTCCTGTGGGTTAATTCACCAAATCCTGCCCCCTAACTCCACCTTTTGGATGCATTCTTCTTGATAACACTCAGGCACAAGGACAAGTAGGCAAACTGCAACAGTAGAGTGACTCTGCACATAAAACTGCCATGCAAATCCTACTTCCCCTCTCTAGCCTGTAGGCTTTAAGTGCTGCTCTAAAAATGTGACCTTTGCATCTAATACATTACTTTATGTGTTAACTGGGGAGGATTATCGCATGAAGGTTACACTGCACCATCACTGAACAGGCTAAATGAGACATGGTCTTTTTATCACAACCATAAAAGCATTGGATTTTGATCGCTCCTAATACACACATTTTCAATAGTCAAAACAACAGACCGGCCAGGGTTTAAATGGGATGTGTCCACAAAGGTCATTCAAATTATTTTAGTAATTAGTCTATATAATTTGAATGATAAATTAATGATGAATGAATTGTAGTATCAATTGGCCCAAAGATCAAGCCTTTACCTGCTTCTTTGATTTTTCATATTTTGGAAAAAATATATTAAGGCACTTTTACCAGAAATGTAGGTAGGACCAAGCCCAATGGTGATACGATGTGTTTGTTACCTCCTTGTCTGTTTCGCAATTTCGTGTAAAAAGTTGAATAAAAAAAATACTTGCTCATTTACCAATTTTAAACTAGAATATCCAATGTTTGGCCGCTGCTCAAATACAAATGTCTATGGGTCTTAAATGAAAGTAACAGAATCCTAATTTGCCGTGCCGTTTGAAATATAGAAACAATGTGCTAAGTGGCATTGAAAATTTACTCGAGGAATCCCAATAAGTATGGCCTTGGACTGTATTCAATTAGAGATGTATTTAATGTATGCTAAATTATAGCCGGTCCAGTTCATGAAAATTGAAAGCACAAACTAGGAACATTCTCAAGTGGATACATTTGTGCTACTTTGATTTGTGACTATAATTTTTCCCCAATAGCTGACATTGAATTTTTCTCTATGTCCCGTTAGAAAGTTAGAATTTATGGACTGATACAAAAAAAAGTAACAATTTCTCACCTTGGTTATAATATCTTATTAGGTAGGCTACAAGACTTTGTGTATATTTACGTAGATGTGAGCGGATTGGGTTATTTATTATACTTTCGGAGACATTTTGTGCAACAAACCTGCAATCCCCGGCAAAATACTTGCCCATTTGATTATCCATTATTTGCGATTTTCAACACAAGTAATTAAAATATATGTCTGCATTCAATCTGTGATGTAATCCAATATGTTTATGATCAATATTATATCAAATTAGTGGACTGCCCCCATTCAAATGCTTTGGATTTTATTTAATTATAAAGAACAAGCATAATCAATTAACTAAAATGCGATAACGAAGAAAGTAAACCAATATACATTGATGTAAATTAAGTTTAATATCGAAATCTTCGTGGCGAATAGAAATAACTACAATTAAATACACCACCTGTGCGTAAAAGTGTTGCACGATTGGGCGACACTTTCTTTAACTGCTTTATCAACAGAAAAACGATTGCAAACACAATATTACATCACACAGGCGCAAATTATCGTGTAAATCTTAATATATTAATTTACAACGGTTGAATTGGTTGACAGTACCTTGGTATATTTGATCTCCGGATTAGGCACCGGTGAGGGCATCAGTTGGAGAGATGCCATGAGCGCAGCGGCGTCGGTCTTTACTTCACCAGGGATTTCGATTGCACTGGAAGTCATATCGTCTGTCTCGGCTTGATGTAACAACTTCTTCCTTTTTTCTTAAGACTTCTGATGAGAACTTCGGAATTCGTCCTGTGTTTATAACCAGGTGTCAGCTGCGGTCTATTTTTATTGGGTAGAGAACAGGGCCGCCCTCCTGATATAATTAAAATCGAGCATTTACATAAAGGACTCGGACATCCACGAGAGGAACAAAGAAGTAAATCCAACCCCCCATAAAGTCCCCTACCACACATAGCAGTAAGAATGGAACATACAGGTTTATATAGTCACACTGAATCATTTACTTTAAAAATAAATAGGTTAAAGACCAAATATCATTTTGCCACATATTTGATCAGAAGTAATGATGTTGTAGCCATTACAATGAAAATAAAAAGCTAAACGATCATTTCACAGTCACAGGTCATACCTGGAAAAACCTGTAACTAACTAAGGCCAGGAGTTTGACTTTGTTTTTTAAGCAACGCGACATGTCGGGTAGAGATTGAGTAAAATATAAATGTTTGTGTCTATGCCAATGGCAATACTTGGTCTCATTATAAAATGCCGTTTTACACCATAGCTACGCATAATTGATTTTGAATTATTTTTGTTATATACCATGAAAGTGTGAAACTTACCGAGATCATTTAACAATCTAAACACACTTCGGCCATTCAGTCATATTATGGTTACATAATCCCTTCCAGTTATCTAAATGTGGACTATAGCCTGTCGCACACTGTTTCCTACATGGGTGTCTCCTGTGGTGATAATTCCCTGTTAGCATCTACTTGAAAGTTTTCAATAAACATTTGACCAATTAGGCCCATTGAAGACCAGTTTGAAGGAGGATATAACAACAAACTGAGGGTATTATACATATATTAGCACCTTGACAATGTTATGAACCTTTGAAAGCAGAAAATACAACTTAAACTTAAACGTATACAAAATGTATATTTGCTGTGATATCACAAGATAGCAGAGCCTAAATGTTGCTTACTTTGCCGTAAGTGTCGTGACTGTTTCATTATAAAATGATGCATCAATTAAATAAAAATAACTGAGAAAAAGAAAAAGGAAACTGTGTGTGCTATGTCACAATTTTTTAGCAAGTCAAGCCTATAACTTGTGTCCAATCTCAATTCCTTATAGAGCTTTAGAAACTGGCAGCATAGAAAAATACCTTTGGTGTTGTACACAAACACCACATGGTCCTATAATCAAATAAAGAATAGGTGATGGATTGAAAGTGCAAAAATATTGCGCTTTAAATTATGTGCGCAGAACCGATGTGTTCGCCTGCTGATTTAATATGCCTAGATTAGGCTGCTAATCCTTGAATAGCATGACAGGACAAAGGGGTGGACGGAGACAGTTGTATAAATTAAAAATCCTCCTCTGAGATGCTTTTTCTCCGTCACCATGTCTCCCTTTTTTCACAGCATGGGTGACACTCTAAAAGTGTCTGTTTCACATCAAAGGCGACACCCTGAAATGGTGACAATGATGAATGTACCCAAAACATTTAATTCCCTCTACCTGTCTCCCATTCGTTCACAGGCCACAGCAAGATAAGACCCATACATTTATAGGATTGCGCCGACTCACTACGTATAGTGCGCTCATTGAGCTCCCCCTGTTGGATAATTGTATACTCACTGAACTAGTTTTAACATCCTCCCGAAGTCTTTATGTTCTTATACAAAGGCTCACGTCAATATTTTTACAGTAAATACACTTGATAAAAATGAAAAATTAAGGAAAAAATAGTTATTTGGTTCATAAATTAAAAGTTTTATTTTGCATAACCAGATCCAAAGGGTTTTAACTTATATGTAGACGTTTATCAAAGTGTTCCTCAAAGTACCTTTCAGGAACCAAATGGTTTTTGGCGTGTGGAATATGTAAACTGCGTAAAACTATATATGTGGAACCATGTCCGAAACTTTTACAGTATTATGTGGCCCTATGCGTCCCTAATGGTGTCGTTCAACAGCACATTGCAACCCACAAAACGTCTCTAAATGGTTCTATAAGTGGCCCGGTATTATGTCACCCCGGGTCCAAACCAAATTTACAACATTTTGCATGCAAATGGTAATGAAAAATTACTTACAAAGTTCAAAGCATTGCAACATAAATAGTTTGAAGGAAATTTAGCAGGCGTATGCAGTTCTTTAATCAATTTTATTTTCAAAAAAATGCGTGCAACACATCAAATGTTTTCAACAGATGAAAATGTACATTTTGCAGAGCAATGTGTTTATAGGAAAATACAGAGAAACCCGAAGAACATTGGACATCTTACAAAAAAAATCAGGGGCTGTTATAACTCATTCACATATACGTACATAGTGTTGGATGTTTGGGACGGGTTTCAAGATGTGTAAATGTTTATTATTGTCAAATTAAATTTTAACAAATATAAAAATATTCTAAACAGCAAATATCATAAAGATATATTTGCATACAATTACAGTCTGCATGCAAGTACACATTTCACAAGCCTTTAGGGCCACAACATCTAAACAAGTCAACAATATAGACTCTTTTTATTCCATTTTAAGTGTTTATGTGAAGCTCCTGTGGACTAATGTTTAAGAACATATGGTAATGTACGGAATAATTATATTGTATGGATCCACGTACAAAACCTCAAACGGTTCCTAGGGGTTATACACAGAACAGTTCAATAGACAATGTGCTATTCTAAAAGGATCTACAAACACTGTTGGTTCTACATACCATTAGAACTACAGCACAACCTTTTGGAGAGCCAGCATTTCTTAAGTGTTGTGAAGTTACTGTTTGCTCCGATTTTATTTGAAGCATCTAGTGAGATATCTCCTTTTGGATGTGGGGGATCAAATTAGCATGAAAATATTCAAATGATTCAGTTTTGAAATGTTTCAAGACTAGTGGTGAATATAATGTTGTATTTTTATAGCTTGTGAAATAACATATACATTTCAGTTTTGTTCTAATTAGATATCTAAAAAAAATCTAAGAAAAAGTGGTTTAAATAATCATTCGTGAAAATGTGCCCACACGAAAAGAGACGTTAGTGGGACAGGACAAACGATCAGTTTAAACTCTAAACTTTAGAGTTTATAAGGGGACAATCAGTGTTAGTGGAATTTTTCAATCATGAGATAATCAAACGGTCATCAACAGTTTACGAAGGTATGTCGCATTAACCCAATACTCTCAGAAGAGGGCAGTAGTTGACCCGCAGTTTAGCAAAGCGGTAACAGATTAAACGCCAAGCGTTAGATTGTCCACTGAAATACCTCTCCATGTCCCAGAAACCTAGCAGTCATTGTAATTTGACATTACTATCCTTATAGGCCTCCTGTTCCCCAGCAAACATAATTTTAGAAAACAAAATTATTTGACTTACTGTCCAGTGAAATCCTACTGAAAATCAGAAGCATTCATGGACCGACTGAGCATCATTCAAGGACTTTCATTACAATAAGGGGAAAATTATATTAATTGTTTATCGAGTAAGCCCCCCTTTCTGTGTGAAAACGTTTTTTTTTTTCTTTCAATTATTCCATCACTCGGAAGCATTGTGAATCGGACCCCAACACTGAGGGAACAGCACTTTGGCTGTGCAAGCCAAAAGTTGGCTGTGCAAGCCAAAAGACCACCAGAAATTTAATCGCTGAGAGGCGGGGCACGCCGTTGACGATAAGTGAACGGTACTTGAGGAGCTCAACACTTTTTGCAATGTCTACTGAATGTACCTAAGTTTTACATTTGAAGCAGGCTCAAATGCTTGTAATGCCAAAGAAACCTCGCTCAGCATTTTTTGGGTTACAATTTATTTGCCGCAGTACTTTTGAGTAATATATTAATCTTGTTTCAAAACATTATGCAACAAGACAAGGATAATTTGCGTTCAACAAAAAACTAAAGTGCAAATATTCCAACCAGTTTCAAGTGAAGCTACGGACTGAACCCAAGTGCCACATAGTACATGCTTTGCCAGGTGCGTCCATTTGCGACATTCTTATTTCTAAATGATGCCGGACATGCTGTGAGTCATGGCACCAACCTACTCTTCATACCCAATATCCAATATGCATATACTGTAATCAAGGACATGGTTTATTTGAAAAATATTTCCAATACTTTTCTTACTCTTAACTACAACACTAACATACCCCTGAATAATCCATTGTAGTTTTCGTTTCAAGTAATTTAAATTTCACATGGATGGATGGATGAAAAGTAAAAGTACTTTAAATTTGCCAGCCTACTGAATGTAGTGTGCGTTTGGAGGTTCTTGGTTACATGACCTAGAAGTTATTCAAATTCAACTATAACATCTTGGAAATACACTATGAAAATTTTTTACATTTCAGAAATAAAGTGAATGGCGGGCCTCACTCTAGTATTTTAGTGATGGTTTGGGGTCTCTGGATGATCACCTTGGTGCTACAGAAAATCAACTCATATTAAGGGGACAAAGTTACTGCGTTTTTTAACAATTTTGTATTCAGTAAGATGCACTTGGACCCCTCCTAAAAAAATGGTTTTGGGTTTGGGTCACATAGAAGAAGTATTATTGAAATAAGTATTAAGTAAAATATATGGCCTGCTTGAGAAATTTCACCTTATGCTTTGGTGCTTCATTTGGAATATGATCTAGATGCTATTGCATTTCAGGGAATGATTTAGGGAATTGCTATATGACACAATATTGCCTCACTTGGACATCCCATTGAGGATTTTATTATTGTTATTGGTTTAGAAATAGAAAGTTATATGATGAAATACTTAATATTCTTATTGAATAAAGCAAGAGGTGTGCGTATATTGACCCATATCCCACTCAACATTTGAGTGTTGGATTTGGATCTATAAGTCTGTCTGTTGAGAAGCTTTTGAGGTTTTAAATACTGTAATTGGTAGTTTGTTAACGGTCCCTAACGCTTCGCTCAGCCTCGAGGTTGATTGCCTGTCGAGAATACAACGTGAAATAAACTTTACCACTGTCTGAGACCGTAGAGGGTGGTTGCAAGCCTTCATCTAAAGCTGTTGGAGAGACAATCATTCACATCACTCGTCAACTGTCTGACAGAGACGTCACTTATCTTCGGAAATATGGAAAATGAGAGCAAGAGAAAGCTAAAGGAGCGATGTGCCCTGAGGCAGGACATCATCAAAGAGTTCTTGGCAGAATTTCTGGGGATATTTGTTTTAATTGTAAGTATCGCTGCATCTGCTCCCGTCCTCTTACTAGCTGGATTGAGCTGCATCAGCATGATAATGGTCAAATTATTCATTGGGGATTAATGCAACCCTTTTTGACGTTTTTATATATATTTAAATAAACATAGATGCATACATAAATGAAAAATTCTCTTTGATATGCACATACGTAATTATTTTCTGCCGGGCATAATAAAGACATCTTATTAATGTCTGACTTGACAATATAATTACTTTTACTTCACAGCACAATATAATTGACCATTACATAGCATAAAATCGTATTTTTTGAGGGTATGATATCTTGAAGTTGCCAATAAGTCATCCTAAGACTTTGTAATACAGCAGAATAATTATAGTATACAAAACAATTATACCCTGCAATCGTTTAAAAACAAGCAATTCGTATCTGTTGTAAAGAGGATCACTTTATTTACCGTTTAAACCTAAGAAATGTAAAATAGTTATTTTGAATTTATTTTTTGGACTATCACCATGGTAAAAATGAATAATTTTCTAAGGCTCTCTTCTGTCTCAACTGGACGTGTGGCTGTGGTCAGTAGCAGCACATCAATTGACTTACCTAGTTTCCACAACAATCAGCTATTTATCGCAGGCAGCACATCTCGGAACTTGTATTTGTCCCTTTCAGAAAATTAGGGCTTCATTATTTCTTTCCTTGGTTTCAAATTGTGCATCTTCTGAAAGGTTTTTTTCAACAGGGTCAGGGTGCTCCCATTGAACTAAAAGGCTTTCTAATGAAACAAGAAGGCTGTCGATGGGTAACAATGGGGCTAGTCTGTATGATTGGCAAAGTTGTAAAAAAATGTAATAATGAGTCTTTCTTTCTGAAGCCAATGTTCACTTCAATGCTTGGTTTTGTTTTTGTGCTTAATGTCTGTCCTTCTGCCTGCCTGCTTGACTGCCTCCCTGCCTCCCTGCCTTCCTGTCTGCCTCCCTCCCTGTCTGTCTGTCTGTCTGTCTGTCTGTCTGTCTGTCTGTCTGTCTGTCTGTCTGTCTGTCTGTCTGTCTGTCTGTCTGTCTGTCTGTCTGTCTGTCTGTCTGTCTGTCTTTCCGCCCGCCTGCCGGCCCACTGCACGCCCGCTGACTGCCCGCCCGCCCGCTGCCTACCCACCTGTCCGTCCGTCCGTCCACCCGCCCACCTGCCTGCTGCTCACTGCCCGTCCATTCATCATGTCTGTCTGTATGTCTGTCTCCCAGCTGTTTGGATGTGGCTCCGTGGCCCAGACAGTGCTGAGTAGAGGGAATTTAGGTGAGCCCCTGACCATCCACATTGGTTTCACTCTTGGAGTGATGATGGCTGTCTACATTGCTGGGGGAGTGTCAGGTGAATAAGAAACACACACGTATGCACGCGCACGCACACACACACACACACACACACACACACACACACAGGCACACACACACACACACACACACACACACACACACACACACACACACAC
>JAVQJS010089466.1:0-7500 GCA_036024795.1 Galaxias rostratus | reverse complement strand
AAAGTATTGTTGGGATCATCTTAAATACTCCTCAACTATGACAATAAACTATAACAGAAGAAAAACTGTCAGGGACTTAGCTTTAAAAAAAATAAGGAGAAAAAAAGAAGGCTGGTAGGAGTGTGGGCATATGATATGCTTATGTTTCTGAGTACGAGTGATATGTGGGAGGCACCGTAGATGAAATGTAGCAGGTTATTCTGTGTATATGTTTGCGCGCGCGTGTGTGTGCGTTCGTGCGTGCATGTATGCGCGGGTGTGCGTACGTGCGTGCGTGCACGTTTGCGGCAGCGTACTTTTTCCACAGGCCATCAGTCATGCCACTGAGTTTTTGGTTACTTACAGCGCCCATGTTTTTTTAAGCTTTTGTTTAATTTCTACTTCCTGTTTTATTCTTGGCCTAATCCAAACGTAACACAGCTGTGCAGAAAGTTGGGGGAGGGTTGCCAGATCCTGGTGAGCTCAGTCACACTCTGCAACTACTACCAACAGATGGATGAGAATTGGGGTTGCCAGCTTGAGCTTATCTCGTCTTTGTAGGCCAAACTGACCCCCATTTGGTCATAACACTGCGTTTAAATCTGTGCATTAGGTCTTACATGTTTTTTCTATTACACTATAGGCTGACGCGGGCATGTAAATGGGCGTATTTACCAGAGGAAGGAAGGAAGCCTAGCGAAAGGACTAGGCTGGTAAGCCTAATGACGCTCAGCATCAATAGAATGCTGCTCTCTTTCAATGGTGCAACTATACAAAGAGTTTACTAAATAAGGGAAAGGCCTTTACGCTCACTGAAATGTTCAAATAACCTACATCTATTTTTAGAATGAGAGTAACCCAAAGGGGTTTAATTTTCTGTTCGCATTTTTACTGAACGTAACGAACAGCCTTTTTTTTTTTATCTAAAGGCATGCCAACATAATTTTGTTTTCTTGTTTGTTTAGTAATGTATTTATTCCGATGCTATAGATAAGGAGTAATAGTTCATTTTGATTTATTTTATGGTGTATTGATCTTGAGTGGCCTTAAAAAACCCTGGCCTTTGTTCCACTGAGGCTAGTGAAGCTACAGGGTCCTCATTCAGCCCGGTCTGGTTTGCCTGAAAAAGGAACTGAGGCATCTCCCTGCTCGCTCACAACCCAGCCCCGGCGCATTCATTATTAATGTAACATACCAGGGACTCGCTCTCCCCCTCGCTTTCTCTTTCCTCCTCTCCCTCTTTCTCAGCTCGGCCAATTACAGGAAGGCCCCAGCGACCGTTGCCGGTCTGATTGGCCGACGTGCTGGATGTCCTTGATGTCTCTATCAACACGAGAAGACCGGGGACCATGTCTTATTAGAGAAGGGGGTGGGGGGGTTGGGGCAGAGCAGAGCACTTCTGTGTAGCTTATATTTTATTTTCAGAAGACTTCTGGGGCCTTGCTTTAGCAAGGGTCCAGCCTCCTCCTGCCCCCAACCACAGTGACACGGTGGTTAATCCTGTTACTCTTTCATTTGGGGACTCACTGAAGCCTGTGTGCTTAGCAAGCTGCTGGACCCCAGGCCCCTTCCATCCAGGTCAGAGGCATCCGATTCCCTGCTTCCAACCTCTCCTCTTCCTCAGGGTTAAGAGGCCAATAGCATGAGCAACTGAGAGCAAAATCACTGCCGTGGATTGATGGTGTGTTACAGAGGGACATTAATATAAATAAAGTTAAAAGCACAACCTCTGAGTTAACGTGAACCAAAAACTAAAACAACATTTTGAAAAATAATACCTGTGTAGACAAACTCAGCACTTTTTTTTAAAATGTACAACAAAATATTATAAGTCTGTTTTAAATAATAGGTAGGTCGAACTAGATTGATTCCTAGGGGTAACGTTTTGCAAAGCTTTTCTCTTAAGTATTGGCATCAGAAAAGGCTGGTTCCCGGGTCCGGTTCTTAAAGAACTCGTTGCCGAGTGTTCAGTCCTGTTTCTAACCCTTTAGAACCGTCAGCTCTGGCGCCACTCTTTATTGTGACTCTGACCTTTAAAGCAGGAAGTTACCATGCACATAGTCCCAGAAGCTGCATTGGTAACCTGCTTTACAGGATATTTCGAATACTTCGGCACCACACTCATTCACCAGTTCTACTCACACAAAAACATATGTATTTTTTTAACCGTAAAAAATACTTAAATGAAGGGGCACACAATTGGTCAAGTGAAATAGACTCCATCTGGAGGTATATGACGTAAGACAGAGCAAACCCCTCACTCATGGTTAACTTGAAGATTGTACAACATAAAAAGGATAGTTCCATTGATTCATCTTGCTGCAGAGGAGGGGGAAAAAAAAGCACAAGGGTGTATTACATAAGAGTTGATGAAATACATTTTGTATACCAGGAAGTCCTTTGTGACTCAAGACATCGGGGAACCCCACGCACAAGATACACGAGAGAGAGAGAGAGAGAGCTAGATTTTGTCGTTTAAAATAAAGACGACATTGCATACATTTATTAGAGACGGTGTTGGCCGCATGCACATCGCCGCGGTCCTCGGAACACAGTGCTGACACTACTCCAAACACTCGTAACCCCGCTAATTCGTGTATTATATTTTTATTATCTTAGGATAAAAAAAAACATTGACAATTACATGGGATGCCTTGTTCTGCATAATTGAACATATACACAGTGGGAAAAGGAAAGGCAATGCTTTAGACGACATCATCACAGCCTCCTCATGACCCCAGCCCGCCCTCAACCCACTGCCCGCATGCAGCTTCCACTGCACGAAGGCCAAAGGTCGCGTGAGACAGCCTGCCGAGCACGAGAAGCATTCACAGTAAAGGAGGAGGGGAGGAAAAGAGAGAAGGGGTCCTGGGAGAAGAGGGGGAGATCAACAAAGTGACTGAAGCACTGGCCTTGGTTTAGACAGGAGAGAAGGAGCAGCATCATCACCGTCCTATAATCATTCTAGCTCCTCCCACAACTTCAGCTCCAGTCTCCTGATTGTGTTACTCTTTCCATTGTCTTTGACACAAAAAAAAGTTTGTCTATATATGCATGTAAGTATGTATATACATATACATAAGTATATATATATATTTATATATATATAAACACAATTTACAGCTACAGCACCTTTTCCCACGGGGCAGCAGTGTATATACCTCGCACGTGGGACATGGCCGTGCCAAAGAAAAGAATAATAAAAACTATATGTTGGTCAGGATATTTACCTTTTTTTTTTTTTTTTACATTGGCATTTGACATGATATTCTATTGCCATTTGGGGGAGGGAAGGGACAACAGTTCTTCTTTAGAGTTCATATTCAAGTTTTCTCTGTATATTTTTTCTTCTTCTTCTTCCTGCTAAAGAGTTCACACTTTTGTTATTTGCGTGTGCTGCTCCTCGTCAAAAGGTTCGTTTTCCGGGTCTGAGTCAGTTGTGTCAGAATATCTATAATGGTCCGGCTCATTGTCGCTCACGTCCGGGGTGACCGATGTCGAAGTGCTCACGTCTGAATTCGAAGAATCTTCCACGGTTTTCGTGAAGTACAACTTTACCTACAACAAGAACAGACAGGGAGCGTCAGTCGAGGAAAACAAGCACACCAAATGCCTCGACCAATCAAATGAGAGACCTTAAAAAGCCGGGCTGTTCTACAGATCAATCCAAACTAGAAGAAGCCACTAACCCTCACCTTGAAGTTGGGCGAGAAGTAGCGGTTGGCTTTGTCTTTATTGGCCTTGTCCAGGTCGTTCTTGGTGAGCGCCAGGATGAGGTAGTCTCTGTCCCTGTCGCTGTCCCTGCCCTCGGTGCTCGGAGGCTGGGCCGCGAGCGTGGCGAGGGCCTGGGCAGCTCCGACCTGAGGAGCCTGTTGCTGCTGCTGCTGCTGCTGCTGTTGCTGGAGCTGCTGTTGCTGGAGCTGCTGTTGTTGCTGGAGCTGCTGTTGCTGCTGCTGCTGTTGCTGTTGTTGCTGTTGTTGTTGTTGCTGTTGTTGTTGTTGCTGTTGTTGTTGTTGGCTGGCTACGCAGTCCACGTCGTTCATCACCGACCCGTTCTCCACTTTCTCCACGCTCTCCTCTGGTCCAGGTATGAAGAAGGTGTTCACCCAAAAGTGAAACATTTTGTCCTGGTGACGAGAGGAGAAGAGAATCAGAACCAAACCGAACCCCGAAAACACTAGGAGAGGAGAAAACGGCCAGGTCTACGATAATTATAACGATAACAATTCCTAGCCTTGCTCAAATTGTAAATCGTCACAAAGTACATGTTTAAGCCCGTTTAGAAAGCAAACAAAACAACAGTCGGCCCGTTTAGTCGCGCCATTATTTATCTCGGAGATTGTGGGCATTAGAGGAAGGGGGGAATAATCCCTTCATCATCAACAGAGCGGCCCGCGGTGGCGTGGATTAATCCAATGGGACTAAGTGATTGACATCTGTTGAGGCCTCTTTGGAAAGGACGCCCACCGACTGAACGGCGAGGCGTGGAGACGCCAGGGGAGCAACAAAGAGAACAACAAGTCAACCAACCAACCAACCAACCAACCAACCTTCTTCATCATCTTGTTCTGCTTGTGGAAGAACTCCACCTTGATGTCCCCGCAGACCGGCAGGGGCTGGGGGAACTCGAAGAGCATGTGCTTGTCCTCGCGCCGCGTGTGGGTGGGGTTGGACGTGTGGATCTTCACCTTCAGCTGGTACACCACAAACTGGGGGTCTGCAAAGCGCCAACGGTTCAAAGGGGGCGGGGTCGGTACGACGGAGAGGAGGAGCGAGGAGAAACGGGACGGGAGAGCAGAGAGCGGACCAGAGAGCGGGAGGAGACCCGGGTTAGTACGGTGTCAGGGTTCAGAAAACAGCTTGGCAGCACAAAGCAATGACACCAAACCCCCTCGTTCCCTCCCCGTCCCAAGGAATACAAACCGATGAAGAAAATACATAAAAACACAGCTGCCATTGAAATGGAGAATGAAAGGGGAGAGTAGGAGAGCACAAATAACACCCAAAGAGACCCAGAACCAAAGTCACAGGACCCTATTCTGACCAACGCTACATTACGATGGGTTCAGATCTCCTCGGACACGAGCTGGGTGATGGGTTCTTTGCTCTAGAGCTTTTTCCGCCTACTATAGGCAGCTACAGTCACTTTGGCTAGTCCCGCTGAATCTCTAGGGGCCATATGAGAGTGAATGAGGGGAATAAAAATGGATGAAAGGCTCCTTTACCCCAATGCCAATTCCCTTTCTTGAAGCCCTGCGGGGTCGGCTCGCTCCTGTTTTTAACGGTACTGTCCCCTTGGAGAGAAAGAAGGAGATTATCACACACAAGAGCCAGGTTAGGCTGGCAGGTTTGGACAGCACTGCACACACACACCACACACACACACACACACACACAAACACACACTCAGAAATCAGTTATGTACATATATGTACTCTCAAGGCTATAGAGTACATACAAACATGCTTCAAAACAGGGCTGGTTATCTCAATGATCGTGTTTGACATGGCTTTGGCTGCATAGTTTTGTGTCAATATTAAAAAAGAGGGGGAATGGGCAAACAAAGAATTTAAATTGGCCAAATTATGAATAGAGAGAATTCCTAATTTTAAAAAATGATGTTGGGACTAATTTAACAGGCGGGAGGGAGTCCATTAATATCAGACAGCTTATGTTCTCCAATGAGCTTCTCTCTCAAACTTTGCCTCACGCGTTGCTCCATCAGGCTACGATCTGAGCCGTCAGTCGGTGACGCCGACCACTCAGAATAGGGCCCTCTTTGGGGTGAGTTATGGTGAAGAGACAGGGAAGGCTGAGAGAGTCACTCCACACCCTGGGCTGTTAGGGGGGGGGGGGGAAACCCCACGTATCTCCGGGAGAGATAGGTGCCTTTTCAACAGCCAAGAGGACGGACGTCGTCGTTCCACGACAGACGTCACGTCAAACTGAGCCAGGAAAAGGATCTGTGTCTCGGACACACGCCGCTAGAAACCAGGAATATTGGCCATGCATCCCAGAGACCGCAACGGCAGCGTATTCAAACCATTGCTCCAGCGAGAAAGGTTAAGCCAAGAGAATCACAGAGGAACACATGCACACCGCCTGCTTCCATATTGGTCACGAATACAGAAAATCACATCCCATTAGCGGAGGATCAAAGGGAAGTAAAAAAAAAAAAAATACACTAAAACATTTCTGCTGTAAAAACAAAGTGAATGAGCATTTACTTCCTCAAGGCGCACTGCAAGTACAATGTGTACTTTAATTGCGATATAGAATGTGCTCAGACGGGAAAGAACGACCGTGTTTGATTAAAAATGCTCCTACTAACTAAATATGTATTTACTGAGCAGCTAGGGCCCAGCCTTCCTGAATGCAGCAAAGGCGAGAGTTTGGATTTCACACTCTTGCATCATTCTCATGATCGATAGCATGCTGCCCCTTCCGATGCAAAGGCACCAAGGCAAGGGGGAAAATCCCCCGTTGACATTTAACGTTGCCTCGGGACCTTGGCACGGGAAGACTCTCTGACCACAGAGGGCTGACCTGCCTCCCCCTCGGCGGTGGGTGGTCTGTGAGCGGAGGGAGGCTTTTTTAACAAGGGCATGCCCACGCCCTTCCCGGCGCTGGTGTGGAGAGAGAGAGAGAGAGAGAGAGAGAGAGAGAGAGAGAGAGACAGAGAGAGAGAGAGAGAGAGAGAGAGAGAGAGAGGGTGACTCACTGCAGGTGCCTCCGCTGAACATGGGGAGCGTCTCGAACACCATTTTGTGGAAGAGCAGTGCCACGGGCTTGTACTCCAGCTGGTTCTTCAGTAGGTAGCTGTAGTAGCACACGTAACGCCGCTGGCTGGGGATGGTCACTCCCTGAGAGGACAACAACAATAACAACCTCCGCGTTAAGTGACATCACACACCGGCACCGGGACGGACACGCTTCATTACGCGTTAAGTGACATCACACACCGGCACCGGGACGGACACGCTTCATTACGCGTTACGATGCGGTCGGCGTCTTCGCCAACGGGTTTTTCCGCACCGCGCGGATCTCCTGCTCTACCTTCTTGTCCCTGGTCCGGACCTCGCCGTAGAAGTCCAGGGCCTCCTGGGCCACGGTGAACTTGCCGCGGTGGAGGAGGTAGGCGCAGATCATGACGCCCGTGCGGCCCTTGCCCGCCTTGCAGTGGATGGCCGCCACGTGACTGTCGTCCTCGCTCAGCCACTGGTCCAGGTCCTCACAGAACGGCTTGATGAGCTCCAGCTGGGGCGGGTTGTGGTCTTCAAAGGGGTACTGTGCAACTGATGGGGGAACATGAGACAGAGAGAGAGAGAGAGACATAGACAGAGAGCAAGAAACAGAGAGAGAGAGAGAGAGAGAGAGAGAGTGAGTGTGCGAGAGAGAGTGAGTGAGTAAGAGAGAGAGTGAGAGAGTGAGTGAGTAAGAGAGAGAGAGCGCGAGAGGGAGAGAGAGAGAGTGAGCGAGAGAGAGTGAGCGAGAGAGAGTGAGCGAGAGAGAGTGAGCGAG
>JAVQJS010089461.1:0-37042 GCA_036024795.1 Galaxias rostratus | reverse complement strand
ATCATATTGAGTCAAACCCAGAATGGATCTGTTATACATATTATCATATTGATTCAAACCCAGAATGGATCTGTTATACATATTATCATTTTGAGTCAAACACAGAATGGATCTGTTATACATATTATCATATTGCGTCAAACTGCAAAATTGTCAAAGCTGATTTGACCAGGCAATAGGACTTCGGAAAAACTCCAACAAGCTCATACAGTATGTCAATGAAGATGAAAATTATGAATTTATATGGTCAATGCAAACCTTTATTAAATAAAAAACGTGGTACTTGTACGGGAAATTTTGGCATTCAAACGAATGTTCAAGCCTAAGCTGGTGATCCGATGTGGGGGAAGGGTTAGACTCTAACCGTTAGAGTAAAGACAAGGTCACGAAAGTCACCTGTGCCTTCTGGAGACACTGAAGGCAAAAGTTTTGTGTAGCAAAACAACCGCAGCATAAAATCTCTGCGTGTCCCCTTGCACGTGTTCTTATTAATGTTGATTGCGTTTATTCCTCTCCGCAGTGACCAATGGAATTATTGTTTATCATAGACCAACATACTAATTTCAACCTTGTCAACTAATCAGAACTTGCTATATTGTTAGAGTGAACTCAGTGTAGTAATTTCTCTGTGTATAGACTCTGACATGCTCAGCCCTCTTTCCGCATGCCATCAGTCAATCTTTTCCATGTCGTAACCGTTCCACCCGTCCCTCCTGCAGGGCTGCGTAAGGTCATGGTGCGGGCCCACCGCCAGGCCTGGTGCTGGCAGGATGAGTGGTATGGACTGACCATTGATGACATCCGTCAGCTGGAGCTGGAGACACAGCTGGCCTTGGCCCGCAAGATGGCCCAGTACCAAGCGGGAGAGACAAATGGCTCCACAACCAACCCTGAACTGGACGCAGAACGAGCAGAGTCTCTGGGTGTGACTTTGGAGGCTGAAGGGGGCGCGGCGGCTCTGGGCGATGGCCTGCACAGTCGCGGAGAGCTGACCAAGCAGTGGTCCACGTCTTCAAGGTCCTCAAACAGATCGTCAAAGAGAGGCGGTGAGGGTTCCCATTTCCCTTCCTTATCTCCTTGTGTAATATGCAGACAAGATACCCAACGCTGATTAAAATGCATATCTGATGGGAACTGCGGCAAACAAGGTTCTTTTTGTAACAACAATTGTCTTTGTGTACAGGTAGCCCCTCCCATCAGAACATATCGGAGTGGAGAATGCAGAGCATCGCGCGGGATTCAGAAGACAGCACAGATGATGAATTCTTTGATGCACAGGGTAGAGACACGCCGTTAAATTCTGTATTGTGATTCGAAATTCAAATATCCTTTTTTTCAAGGTCACTTAGACTTACAATTTTTGAATGAACTTGGATGGCACAGAATGTCACCCTTCATTGTTCTCCCATTTTTCTATTTCAAACCTATTTACACAACCCCCAAATGTCAAACGGTTTGCACAGTAAATTAAAAGCAAACAAAATAAAAAATCTGTCATTTGTAAATTTACTTTGATTTGTATTCAGACTAAAACAGTACAAAGACCAGATATTTAATGTTTTGCCTTATCGACTTTTTGGGGGGGGAGATATTACACTATACTCTGATACAAAATTAAAAAGAAAATGACACAGTAGCAATTTGAGACCAATAACATGAGTGATAAGTTGGGATAACAAAGGGATGTGAATCAGGTGAGGGAGTAGTTCTATAACATGTAATGAACTTCCAAGAAGCCTATTCCTATAAAAGCAACCAAGGGTGTGAGGCTCACCCATTTGCCATGAGATGTGTCAGCTAATAATCCTGTAGTTTGAAAACAAAGCCCCCACCCCCGATTTACAAATACCAAATCACAAATAATGTATTTATTTTTAGATTTGCATTTTATTTCCCAACGTTTTGGGAGTCGCAGTTGTCCATTCACATAAACAATTCCTGTTTTTTTCTCAGAGGGCTTCTCAGATAACGAAGAGATGTTTGCCAAGGAAATGACCAAGTGGAACTCCAACGATCTTATGGATAAGATGGAAACCTCTGAGGTGGATGAAGGTCAAGGTGGGTGCCCCTCATAAGGTCACTCATTTGAAAATCAGTCAAAGGATGTTATAGTCGGTAGGCTCTTTCTATGTAAAAAGAGTATCAGGGTGTGTTTGTTTCATTACAGAATGCCTGTATCAGGAGTCAGGCGAGGAAGAGTATACTGTGACTGGTAAAGAGGAAACACACAATGAGGTATGGTTTCTACATGATTGCTTCCTGATGTTGCAGATCATTTATTGGTATGCTTTTCTAAACAGCTTCATATTCAAGGCTTACTCAAATCAAATTGCTGGAATAGTATTTAGTTTTCTTTTAAGGGATGGCAAAATAGTGGTAGTATGGGATTTCCTTTGGTAAAATGTATTTGACCTGTATTCTAAGAGTGTAAGTGTGCGATTGTGTTCTTGGCCTATGTTCTCAGCCACACGTCTCTAAGAGACCCAGGGCCCGCCACTCTGTCAAGTTTGCCAGGCGACCCGGTGTAAGTCCTAACCAACCGCCAGTCTCGGTTACAGAGGAGACTGTGTTGTAGAGTGGCCACTAGAGAATAGACTGTTTGTCAACAGTAGATGTGGAAGTTCTATTGTTATCAGCCGCTAGAGTAGGTATGGACTCAGTTGGACTCAGTCAACTAGTCAGTTGATTTTGGTGTTATATATTGCATGTTACAAATTGCTCTTTTATCACATTTTCTTTCCCATTTTCTTCTCTCCTGTTTCTCTGCCCCACACCCTCCACACCCCCTCTACTAAAGGATGGTACATCCCATTGCAGTCTGCAACCTTCAAAGATCCATGTTTTGGTTCTAGTTCTCCATGGAGGCAACACCCTGGACACAGGCTCTGGTATACCTTTTGGCTTGAACTACCACTTTCCATGACATTAACACAGGAGATGAGCTTTTGAGGAAAATGTCTCATTGCAGTATATCAGACGTGTTACTGCTTACAGGACAAACTCTAGACTTGACAATATACATTGACCAGTATCTAATGGCAACAAGACAAGGTAGAACTACACGCCTTCATAAGGAATGAGTTAGAGATGCAGTTGCAATAATATTTATGATATCAATTAATTTGAAACCCCCGAGGCCTATACTTCGAAGCGAGGCAACAGTACCTCTTCTTTACTCTATAAATTTGAGAGTAACTTTGTGACGTCGGGGGTAACTTTACGATTAACCAATGCAATGAAAGGTGAGTATGTTGCAATTTACGCTGCATTTCTAAAGTGCTCTGAGCAGTTTATGTTCGTGGTGAACTCAATGAATAGGGCAATCTATAATGCTGTAGTCAAAAAAAATTGTGCTGCACATAGTGTTGTAAAACTACTAGAGTGTACACAACTATAATGTTTTTGCTTTTCAGCTTTTTAAATCCTTAAACATTAACATTATTACTATAGTGAACCTGGATTTAGATGGGAGAAGTTCTCCCTTCCTGGTATAGGTCCCTGTCATCCCAAATTACAGGGACCAGGCCAAATCTGATCCCGAGTGTCTGTTGATGCAGGGGACCAGAGTAGTAAGCAAGGGGACGTCAACACTCTGACTGGGGCTTTTGAAACAGTGATGAGGGTTCACTACCCTGCAGCTTTGGGACGGCTGACAATCCGCCTGGTCCCCTGTCCTGCTGTATGTACTGAGGCCTTCTCACTGGTGTCCAGGTGAATACACCTTAGAAAACAGTACTTCTACTAAACTGCTGCGCCAAACGCTTTGTTTGTGGTTATTCCATGCTTAAAAATGTGACTTGGTCTGTCCAGCCTGAGCCCCTACAGTTATGATGAGGGCTGCCTATCCAACAGCCAGGACCACATCCCCTTGGCTGCTCTACCCTTACTGGCTACCTCTGCACCCCAGTACCAGGATGCCGTGGCCACCGTCATTGTGAGGGCCAATCAGGTTTACGGGGACTTCATCAGGTCGCAGGAGGGCGTGTCTTTCTCTGGCCAGGTCAGTTCTAGGTCACAGTGTGTACTGAGTTGACTCTTTGGAGACTAAAACCCAAATGTTTGTCAATAAAATATACATACTCAATATTGGTAAATTGCGTGACCTACTGTGTGTGCACCATGGTGCTGTGTGTATTGTGCTCTAGGTGTGTTTGATTGGAGACTGTGTTGGGGGTATCCTGGGCTTTGATGCTCTGTGCAGCAGTAACGTGACAGTGTCGGAGAGCCAGAGCAGCAGCCGGAGAGGCAGTGCTGTGAGTGTGCAGGTACTCTGCTCAAGCTGTGTTCTCTCACTCATGTCCAGCAGCAACACTGCTATTACTCTATTGTTTTACACATCTCTCACTTTCTCCCACGTTACCCCCGTCCCTCCTCGTTCCCCCAGGACACAGACTTACTATCTCCAGGCATCATGATGAGCAGTGTGTCTCCATCCTGTCCCTCTCTGGAGGGTAGTCGCCATCTTAGCCGCAGCAACATTGATATCCCCCGGTGCTTGGGCCCCGACAACCCTAAAGAGGCCCTGCCGCGCAAGCGCAGCGACTCTTCCACCTATGAGCTTGACACCATTAAACAGCACCACGCCTTCCTCTCCAGGTCACACACACGCATACTCCCTCTTCCGCACGTACAGTACTGTGCACACACTCCATGTAACCCAGTCTGTGTGTTTCCCCTGCAGCCTCCACTCTAGTGTTCTGCGGGCTGAGCCGGGATCACGGCGCTCCAGTAGCAGCACTATGTTGGAAGGAGGGGGGCCGCTCGGAAGGTTTGACTTTGAAGTCTCGGATTTCTTCCTGTTTGGCTCACCACTGGGACTTGTTTTGGCTCTGAGGAAAACAGTGGTACCCGCATTGGACGGTACGAATCTCTGTTGTGACTACAGCCCATAAAGAGTCTCGTTGTTATTGATCTTTATTTGTTATTTGACCATGTTAGTCTCACTGATATTCAGGGTATTTTGGGCCCAAAAGAAGCACAAAGTGTTTTGCACAAATGTACTAAAAACAGCATATATAAATTGCATATAAATTCAATCAAGTCCCAAAACATCCTAAACGTCTAAAGGTGAAAAACACAGACAAACCCATATTGTGTCCGAATTGTTCTATTGTGGTAGGAAAACATGTAAGAAAATGTTAAGCTTTATCATTTGTATAGAGTGTATTCCTTTTAGATAGAGCAAAGAACTGAAACTTAAGTTTTTTCAAACTCAAATCGCAAACCATAAGCCAACTTGACTTTGTAAACTAATATGAAATGAAGGATGGAAGCTGATTTAAACAACCTATGTAAAGAATTATCAAAAGCACACTGGAACAAGATATCTCGATGATCCAGAGCCCACAGAAATGTGGCTGATTATGTTTCTAAAGAAGAAACCCAAATTTTGCTTTTCTTATTTTTCAAGGCATTGTACGTGAGGCTTAAAAGTGAGGCTATCATCAAACAAAAGTATTTATTAGTGGGTATATGTTTTTTCTCTGCAAAGACACTATATGTCATAAGGTCAGTGGTAATTAATTAGAATTTAGTTTTGGCAGCACTAAGCAAAGGTTTTAGTAAGTAGAGATTCCATTGACGAAGGGGTTCCCGGGGGATACCAGAAAGCATCTTGCTGGTGTGCTTTAGGACTCTGGAGTAGAGGTTACCCTGATCAAAGCAGTTTGCAGAGTCTATAGTGTCAACGTCAATCAGAACAGTTAACTATTTATTCTACTTGAATGCCTTAAAAATTTATTTTGCTTGCGGCAACATCTTTTTCAATTGTTACTTAATACAAAGGCAAACAAGGATGTTAATTGCATTTTTAGATCTTCTAGCATTGCTACTGTCTTCGACTCTTAAAGCGTTAGAAATGTCTTGCTGCTGTGATCCTTTGAATGTTTTCATGTTTCGTAATGACTTGTTCAACTTTTCCCACAGTTTCAGCTCTGCGTCCAGCATGCCAGCAAGTGTACAATCTGTTCCATCCTGCAGACCCCTCAGCATCACGCCTGGAGCCTCTGTTGGAGAAAAGATTCCACCTGCTGTCACCCCTTAGTGTGCCCCGCTATCAGCGTTTCCCCCTGGGTGACGGACTCTCTGCACTGCTGGGTGAGGCTGGATGATTGGATAGCCTTATGCGGTTTTTCCATGGGGCTCGTGAATTTGTGTTGACACGTTCCCCCAACCTGGGACAAATATGAATTGTCCACCCAATATATCCTAGTAAATTTAACGACAACATTTCAATCATATTATTCATTCCGTAATATAAACCCTGAACCTGATTAAATAGACACTTAAAACCAAGTTTTCAAGATGCAAAAGATTGCGACCACTGAATCTAGACTTGGTCTATTCTTCTTATATTGTGTTTGGTCAAATATAAAATAACTATGTAACTTAAGTCATAATTATCTTGTAGCCAACCAAAAACCATACAATCATCGATCAACTTTTAATCATTTTAATTATTAAGTTAAAGTAAAAATGCTGAATAAAAGGACAATGCCCAGTTTAAGAAACGTTTGCCTAAACAGACAAAATTCTTTTGTATAACAACTCACTCTGAAATATAAACCAGGCTTAAATTAGAGGATCTACTACACACCCACACACACACACACACACACACACAGCTGTCGCAAGTTGATCTTTGTTGTGTTTTTTTTTTACTAAGAATAGGCTGGCTACAGGCTGGCGTTTTGGATATGCCAGCCAAGATGTTAATTCACCGCTGGCTTCTTAGTCTGAGAATGATCAATGAATAAAAATAAAGTTGAATATGTTTGGTAAACACTTGTGGCATGTGTACCAAACAAATGTGTTCTTAGTTTTTATTGTAAATAGATTTGGTTGTAAAATTGCCAATGTCTGTCCTGGCTGTCGTAAACATGGTCAATTTCACCTGCTCTCCCGTCAGATCCTGGCCATGAGGTTTGATGCCTCGATTCACTGACCGGAAACACTGGACCTAAATGGCGCAGCATGACTTTGTCCCTGCCTGGCTTAACTTCTCCACGCCCCAGCCTGCCAAGGTGAGCTGACTTTACATGTGTGTGAGCAGTGGTGGCTATGCATGCACTGGGAGGTGGGAGGCGAGCCTACCTCAGGGAATCAATAAGGACCTGGAAGGTTCAGGAAGAGGCCCTTGTCGTGTGATTCGTGTTTCATCTCTGTGAGAGCGTCATCGTTCAAAGCGATTTATGGCAAATAAGAACATTCACTTTTGTATTGATCCCATTGTAATCTGGAAAAAAAATGTATAATGCCAGTCTTCTCCGTTCCCTGCTCCAATGACCTGAGTCTCCCTGTGGTATTCTGGCCCCCAGTCCCCTGCAGCCTGCCTCGAGAAACATGGCGAGCCCCCCCACCACCGGGAGAGCCGAGCGGCGGGGAGTCGCCGCCGCCACAACTCCTCCGACGGCTTCTTCAACAGCGGCCCGCTGCGGGCCCCAGCGGGTAGGCCCGGAGAGACACCCGCCCCACACGGCCCCCCGCTCGCCGGAGACACAGGGAGCGGGGTGTTGACCGTCGGCTGTGATCTTCTCTCCCCAGGAGGCGACGGCTGGCAGCAGCCCTCTCTCCTTCTGAGGCACGACTCCGTGGACTCCGGCGTGGCCAAGGGCGGGCACGGCGGGCTGGCCGGTGGCCCTGGCTGGAAGGAGGCGGCCAGCTGGCACGGGGCGCCGCGGGGGCCACAGGACGGTCACCAGACGGGACGCCACGCCAAGCGGGGCGGAGGGGAGAGGGACAGGCAGGGGCTCCACCGGCAGCGGAATGGCAACTTCCACCCCCGCAAAGGAACCCCGTACCAGGACAAGTTCCCCAGCGAGGGACGGAAAGAGGACAAGCTCAAGTTTGTGGAGGAGGATTTTGTGAGTGTTTGCTTCGGTTTGCTCCCAACCGCTTGGTTGCCGAGTTTTAACGTTGCCTATACGACACATATGAACATTTATGAAATTACTTTCAAATATAAGTAGCTGTATTGCTATAATTGTACAGAACAGGTCCATGATGAATGTTGGCTGAACACGATGTCTGTTTTCCAGCCTTCCCTCAACCCAGAAACGACCGGTAAGCCTGGGAACCAGTTACGGGCAGTGGCTCCCCATGCCAGTGTATGGGGTAGGTTCTCTCATTTCTAACTGGCTGGCGTCAGCCAACATGACAAGGAGAGCTTCTATCTTGACTTGAAGACGACTCCCTGATTCCTACTCTTACCTTCCTGGTGTCCGTGTTTCAGAGCATCCCCCTAGCAGCAAGCAGATGATGTCTAAAATGCTGGTCATCAAGAAGGTCTCCAAGGAGGACCCCAGCCTTGCCTTCTCTGCAGGCTTCTCCACTGCTAGTGCCCTGCACACCAACGGTAGCAAAGCTCCCATCAGTGGCTCAAGTGTCTACAAGAACCTCGTTCCCAAGCCTGCGGTGGCCCCCACCAAGGTACTGGCCCCTATGTCAAATGTCAGTGTGAATAACAGAGTTAAAATGGAGGCCATTGATGATGAGATGCTTAGTGTCTTACTGCCCCATCCAGAGACTCCCATGTGTTTTCCGTAGAGGTTACATTACGAGAGTGGGGTTATTGCAAAAGAGGAGTTCCTTTTGTCAGCAAACAATCTTTCCAGGATGGCCATTGGCTTATATTTATTTTAATTTTGACCATGGCAATCCGACACCCTGTTCCCGGAGTGTTTCCTAGCGTTCCTTTCTTTGCGTTACTATGGTGACATTTCAAAGCTAGTCGCCGCCGACTAAGCCGTTCTCTCCCATCCTGGCGTTGCGGTTGCGTGACAGAGCGCCCAGTGGAAGTCCAGTGGAAGGGAGGTCGCCAAGCCAAGCCTCCACGTGGCGGGCCGAGACTCTGTCTTCACCAGCCCCGTCTCTGCAGCCAAACCCAGCCCGCCAGCCAGCGCACCACAACACACCACCCCCAAAGAGGTACGGCCCGGGTCAACCTCCATTTGGCTCTCATTCTGAAACGCTAGAGGGGATTTAGATTAAGGAGAGTGATTCGGGCTTGTAGATTGAACCTTATTTTAAGGGATCCCGTGAACATAAATGTAATACTGTGTTGGTTGACCGACTCTCGTCCAGCACATTTCATTGCATGTTGGCCCCGTGTTAATGACATATAAACTTGAAACCTGATGTTATTCTACGTACTGTATTCTGTTGAACGTGAACCATTCCTTTGTGTCCGGGTGGAAAGGCTTTCCCCTCCCTGCTCGCTCCCTATCAGCATCCCTCCAGCACCACCCCTCCCATAGACATCGTCCCCTCCAGGCTGAAGATGATGCGGCGCGGCCCCGACCGCAAGAGCGAGTTCCTGCGCGCCCTGAAGGACGAGGGCAGTGGAGAGATGACCACCAGTAGCCCAGGGACCTCCGGAGAGGTAACAGGCTAGCATGCAGGCGAACAATTCAAAACCTACTTTACATCCATAACGTGCCTGCATTTAGCAAGCACATTTAAAATGCATTTAAGAATTGCAGGTTAGTCACACTCATTTTAATTTTGAAATAAGAAAACACATTCCTTCCTTCATTGGAACCACATTGGATGTCAAAGTCGTTGAAAGAAAGGCCTAAAAACACTGCTAGCATACTGACTAAGCTAGGGAGGAGAAGACATGGTGGGTTTCCTGTAACCAATCTCTGGTGTGGTTTCTCAGGGGGAAGGCAGCACCCCGGAGCCCAAAGCCTACAACGAGGAGGTGGGCCACGAAAACGGTCTGTCCTTCAGCGACTCAGACACGGAACACCTGTCCAGCTCCCTGGAGGCAGAGCACCGGTGAGGAGGCCAGCTGCACTCTCATCCTCCCTTCTTTCTCTGACTCTATCACTCACTCACTCACTCACTCTCTTTGACTCAGTGTCATTATGGCTAGTTCCTCTCACTCCGTCCCCTCCTGTCTGTAGCATTACTTTAGAAACCGACTGGTTCGTTTGTACTATCTCATAGATTGCCTCATCTGCTGGTTTGTGTTGCATGAAAATAAGGTGATTCTTCTCTGTGTTTACTGGGTTGTTGATGTGGCCCATCAGGTTACTGAAGGCCATGGGCTGGCAAGAATATCCAGAAAACGATGACAACTTCCAACCGCTGACAGAGGACGAGCTGAGAGAGTTCCAAACTAAAACGGAACAGGTAAATGTTGCCGTGTTTTACCAGCCTTTTGTGGTTCACTTCACCATGTAGTAAGAACACTGCATAGATGTTATATCGTAGTTCAAAAATATAGATAGGTGTGTAGCTCGTATTAGTTTTCTTTATGCCTACTCGCTGAGCCGCGTGGATGATGCATGCCATGCCGTTTCAGCTCAAGAGGAACGGCATGCAGAGGAACGGCGTGCCACCCAGGCCCCGCTGCGTCACGCTCCACGTCACCCCCTGGAGGAGTGTGGCGGAAGCACACGCGGAGGAGGGCTCCGACTCGGAGACCAGCAGCAGCAGCCAGACCTCGGACGACGAGGACTGCGCCCGCGCCTGACGCGGCGTCACGGAGGGAGACGTGTTTCCGAGGCCCGAAACACTCACGGTCCTTCCCGTTCTTCCATTTTTCTCATCCTCGTCGGCCGTTTTGACTTTTTTGTTGTTGTTGTCGTTCTTGCACAAGGGAAAAACCAATCATATCCCAGTGAAGAGGGAAATTCCTGCTCGGCCAGACGTCTTTTTCCCTGCGTTGCCTTCTTCACTGCAAACCACCTCCAACCCTTCCCTACCACAATCTTTCACCCCCTCCCTCCTTTTCCCCCTCCTTGCTTTGTGGAACGGAAATGTTCATCAATGAAAGGGCAATGAATGCACACACAATTCTGCTTTAAACAGACTAACCCATTTCATTGATGATGCTGATGGCACATTATTAATGATATTAATAAAAATTGGTTCCTGACAAGCTGAGATGTTTCGATATGAACTGGGCTCTCGTGTCGTTTGTCCTGTCAAACAGAAGACTCACTAGAGTCTAGTATCAGTTCACTTTTAGTCAGTGCTTTTTAATTGCTGTGTGAAATGCAAGTCACACCATTTGTTATACCATTAAATTGTATAAGCATATCCACCATACACATTCACAACCACCACAAACTATCCTGCACTTGTGTAGAAGCTCATGAATCTTCAGGCACCAGGCAGAACCAAAGTACACGACCCAAAACAGGCAAGGCTTCACTGGCTGCATGGAGAGAGAGAGAGAGAGAGAGAGAGAGAGAGGGCTGTGCTAGGACATTAGTACAAGTCAGTCATGTGTATCTGTGTCAACAGCTCCAAATGACATGGGATGGGTTTGAGGGTCAGTCCCAGGACATAACCCTTGACCTCCATCTCATCTTTGGCTCCGTTGGTGTGGGTTACATTCACATCGTGAGGCGTCGTTGCTGGGAGTGTCCGGCTTGATCTTCCAGGTGTCATCTTCCTTCACTTGGCTCTCGTCGTGTTTCCTCTGGAAAAACAATGGAAAGGTGTCAATGGGTTCTGCTCAGGTTTCCTCAGGTATTGGAGCTGAGTCACGGAAGTGCGTGGAGTAGATGTTGACCCAGAACTACGGGGGTTCTCAACCCACCTGTTTCTCCGACCAGGTGTGAGTCGTCACACACGGCAAGCTTCAAAGGGGCGTTTCCAGCCGTGGCTGTCAACATTCTGGCACTTTATCGAGAATCTACCAAAAAAGTCCAGACATATTTATGTGATCAGACAGTTCAAAACAATGGCGAGAGCATCGGAAGTTAAAGGAACAAATCGTAGACACAGGTGCTTCACATTTCTGGGCAGAGGGAGCAGGAAATACTGAACCAGCATCTGCCTCATGGAAAACATGAAACCGAATCAAACACGTTAGACACTCCAGAAACTCGAATGCCCGCCAAGTCAAAGCCTGCATAGATTTCGAAGACTAGACAGAGAGAGGGACAAGCCTATCCAGGATTCTCTGTAAATCAACTCTCACCAGTACTTTCTTCTCAATCAGTGGTTCAGAGGCATTTCCCAACAGACATTCAAACCTACGGACAATTTAGAGTTTATCTGCACACTCTTGGAGTGTGGGAACACAGTGGCACTGGAGTCTGTTGCTGCTGTCTGTTGCCAAGCCTTCACTGATATCCTCCACCTTCTCCTGGATCTCTGGCTGCAGAGCCTTCAGCTCCTCCATCTCCTTCCTACATTGAACAAGGTGTCATTAAGTTCTTGGACTAATAGTAAGGGTCATAATGATACATATGAACAGAAACCAACAGAAACATTTATTATTTTAAATTAATCAGAAACTGAAACAGTTGATCGTCTAATTTAAGTCTAATTTGAATGCAGTATGCAGGTATTTCTGATGATTTGTAAAAAGCAGTATAGGCCAAAGCTTACAACTAGCGGTTGCTCAATGACTGTGCAGGCTGAAAGTGCACAAAGGCAGGATTGTTCCACTGAAATAGTCACCTGTTGAATTGTGAAATCTGAGTCAGTCAAACAATTTCCCCAGCACACCTACCTTTTATACATAATTTTCCCAATGACCAGCATCTCCCAGGCCAACTGCAGATTGCCCACCTCTCAATCGCTAGTGTCCTGAAAAGCAAGTGGAAACTCGACACTTGACATTGAGGTAAAAAATTTTTTTGCAGTTTCCCTGCAATCACGCTCCATTTCATAGGTCAAGTAACTCCTCAGGTGTGCCATCTCCTTCACCATCTTCATCCTCCCAGGCCTTAACATCATCTCCTTCCTCATTTCTACCACCGGAAACTACATCATAGTATTTTTCAGTTCAATCCTACCCTGGCTTGGACTTGTAACGAGTATCGTGGCTCAAAGAGCAACCAGTCACCCCTATCCTCCTTTGCACTTTCTGATGACTCACTCTCTTCATTTGCTTCTCTGTGGTCATTCCTCTTCATTTCCTCATTGGCCCTGGCTTTCGTCAGGTAATCTTTCAACATTATTTTCTGTGTTTTCCGCTTCAGCTATGACAGCGTCCTTGACATGTACATTTGTATCTTTGAAACATGGCTGCATGCTGTGTTTACCGTTGACACTTCCCAACACCCGATATTATACTGCTCACGTTTATTTGTGTGACCTTGTGATGCCGAAAGTTTGTTTTGTTCGGGTGTTTGTGTGAGCTTGTGTGCGTCGTTGAGTTGGGTGTGTTGTTAGGGAGAGACTGAGAAAGGGACAGAGTCTGTCACTGCCTGCTGTGACGGGCCTGTGGCTCCCCACCATCTCCCTTGAAACCCTCGTGGAATGGCTGCTGTCAGGACAAGCCTGGACATGGCACCCAAATCAGACACCTGCTGAGAACCATTACAATTTGTATATTTTTTTCTAAACACATTGTTCAACAACTATGTTTAAATTGCACTTTTTTTATCTTCCAACCTCTCATCATAGGACCAGTGAAAATGTGCCTCAGCTGTCTGGCCAGGTTAAAATATTATTCTTTACATTAAAGTGTGCTCTCTATTACAATTTATCCACGGCCTGTTTTCACATAATGTTCCAAATTGTTTAGCCAGTCTGGCACCCAAGCTTCTTGATCATAGGCCAAAAAAAGAAAGAAAGAAAAAATTTGAATATGTTTGATAAAATGGTATAAAAAAGGCTGAAAGCCTCTTGAACAGAACAGAATCTCGGATGGAATCATTGGTTGGACTGAAGTAGTAATTGTGGCCTGATTGTGTTTTAAAAGATGCACACTGGGTTGGGCCGCTATCGTTTGATCACTCGCCCATCTCTTTGGCTCTCACATTAGTCCATTGTGGGCACCCTCTTATCCGGCCCTTCATGTGGTGTCCATGGCAACGGCTTGCAGAGACATCCCTCCGTGAGAGCAGTGGAAAAACGGTTGAACGGACTGGACAGACAGTCGGGAGATAAAGGTTGGACACGGGTTACTGACTACTGTAACGTAAATGTCAACCGAAAAGATTGTTCTTACAGGAATGTGCGATGCTATTCCAGTCGATTAAGGTGTGTCAGGCTTGCTAATTTGCAAACATTTCAGTGGTATGAATAAGCAAGGGAGAATAAAAGCATTGGAGCCAAGGTGGTAAAAATTCAATTTCGCAATCATTTACGATTTATAATGCCATTACAGATAGTATGTTACAGGCAAGAAACCAACACTTTAACCAGAGACTACGACTACTACGACCTTCAGTGCCCTGGGCTAAAATAAAAATAACAGAGCAATTTTACTTGTCAAAATATAGTTTGATCATCAACTCACTAAACAATCACACTTCAACCCAATAATGATAACGAAAATATTTTGTAAATTAACAATTCAATTGTTAAAAAAAGAAAACAAAAGTGGGCAGTTTTTATTGGGTGGATATAGACCCTAAGAAAAAGGTGTCATGATAGATTGGAACCCAATGACTATGTGACCCTTACATTCTTGTTTTGGGAAATTAAGGAAGATGAGCAAATACAAGCATTTTTTAGGCCTATTTAGTCACACTGTGATATAATTACTTATATTTTAAAAAATAAAATAAAACATTACAACTTAAAATAAGGACACATTTGCTTAGTCATGCTGCTGCTTGTGTGTGACCGAACGAGTGGGCTGTGGCTACATAGGCGTTCCTCGCGAGAAGTGAACGGTTATAAGTATTTTTGGCGTTCATCTCGCTCTCACTCGCCTTTCAATCTTCGACTATAGGACGGAAACAGAGGTAAGCCTTGTTCGAGATGACAGTTGATGTGCTTAGTCATTATTCGGATGCATAATTTAAATCGTAGTACTACCCAGGCTGCGCAAAGTTAGCTTTGATTTTACTTTACCATCGGACGCTGCTCTGATTTGCAGTTATTTAGAACTGTGAAAAGGAGTTCAAACACTCAAACGTCAACTTCGAAGTTTCTGTAGGCAACATTTAGGCACAAGTTTTACTTTCGATCATAGCCCTCACTATTCGAGGGAATTAAAGTGGTCTGAAATCCCTTTTGAGGAACCAGGCATTGTATCGGCAAAAGTTGTTAGAAAAGTGCATGCTGAACTCTCTTCTGCGCCTGAAATTCCAAAGTGCGCTCTCCTAATTTCACCTTGAACACTGAACTCCGTCACCCTTACCCTGTTGGTGTAAATTGATCCCTTATAAAATTTAATCAGAGGATCCGGCGAACGTTTGTAGTTTATATCAAACTAGAAATATTGTTAATTTTACAATCGACCTAACTCTAGTAAATGTCCATATTAGCCCCCAGGGGATAAGCTTGGGTGTGATTATAACAACGACTCTATCATCAAGCCAACGTTGCTCTACGGATAGCATACATTATTTTGGTATCGGCCTTAACTCTTTGCTTGCTGTCTCCCTCTAGTCAAACTTAATATGGCTGCAGGAAAAGCGCACATTGGGAAGATGGCCCCAGACTTCACAGCCAAGGCAGTGATGCCAGACGGACAGTTCAAAGACCTCAAGCTCTCAGACTACAAAGGTTGGACTAAATATGCTTATAAATTGTAAATGTCCATTGCTAAGATACTAGACATGCTTTCTATTCATTATTATAATAAAAAAAGCATAATACCATGAATCCTGCACATTCAAATTACATCAGAAAAACAGTTGAATCAAACAAAATACTTGTATGGCCCAATTTTGAGAAATTTAATAAGATTTTTATTTTATGTGATTTTTTTGTGCGTTCTGTAGGAAAGTATGTGGTTTTCTTTTTCTACCCATTGGACTTCACATTTGTCTGCCCCACGGAGATCATTGCCTTCAGTGACGCAGCTGACCAGTTCAAGAAGATTGGTTGTGAGGTCATCGGTGCGTCCGTCGATTCACACTTCTGCCATCTTGCCTGGTAGGCTACGGTCTTTGCTTGCATTGACAACTTCCCAAAGAATATTCCTTTTGTGTGCTTATCCAACAATGGTTTGACGTTGTGCTGCTTGCTCTAGGACTAACCTGCCCCGTAAGCAAGGTGGACTGGGTGCTATGAAGATTCCTCTAGTGGCTGACACATTGCACTCCATTGCAACAGACTATGGTGTCCTTAAAGAAGATGAGGGCATTGCCTACCGGTAGGGTTGATATTCTCTCACACTTGTGCCTTTTAGTTTTCAAGTACCTCTATCAAAATGTTGTGAAACACTACATAGGTTCATGTCATAAGATGATTTGGATCATCCGTGTCCACTTCTTACCTGTGTACTAGATTGGCCGGACTTTACATTTTCTTTTTCTTGTCGTTTCAGGGGTCTGTTCATCATCGACGATAAGGGCATCTTGAGACAGATCACCATAAACGACCTCCCAGTGGGGCGTTCCGTCGACGAGACGCTGCGACTGGTCCAGGCTTTTCAATTCACAGATAAGCACGGAGAAGGTACATCACATTTACCATATTTCTGATACAAGAGCTACAACTAAGATTACTGTATTGTATTGTTTTAGCCTGTGTGCCTGTTATGCAACAGAATAGTTTTAATTATGACGTTTCATAATGCCTAAGGTAATCTGACCCTACCAGTCGGTTATACAATTTTACAAAGAAAATTACTGCCCCTATACCCTTCCTGCAAGTTCATTATACTTGGTGCCAAGGTTTAGTCTGCTATTGAGAGAAGTTGAAACGTGTTCTTTCCTCAGATGTAGTTGCTCACTCAGGTTCAAAGTTTAGTTTTCTTATCAGTACTCGCTAAAATATCAATGTTTCCTTACTAGTCTGTCCGGCGGGATGGCAACCAGGAAGTGACACTATCAAACCTGATGTGAAGAAGAGCAAAGACTTCTTCTCCAAGCAGTAGTAAGAAGACCGAAGACTTTTGTAGAACGTCTTGATATTTTCCAGAGAACAAAATAGTTTGTTTATAATATTAACAATTTCAACATTCCATGTGACATGTTAATGTAGGATGGGCATCAGACCAATATATAGCATATTGTTGCTGTGCCGTAGGTGTTGTTACATTACTTCAATGTTGTGAAAGCGTTTTTTTTTTTAATGTCCAATACCAGAAGTTGTCAGATGCAAAAGTAATGTGGTATATAAAGCAGGTTAGCAGCTACAAACAAAACGGACACATTTAGTGAAGGGCAACTAGCTACTTTCGAGCGTCCGCCGTATGTGATGTATCAGTTCATTCGTCTGAATAAAGTGGCATTTTACAGTTTGCTACGTGTCATAGTTTTATTGAATGCAGAAGCCCAATCTGTTCGGGGCGTGAGGACCAAAACATAATTGGTGTTGCCAACGTTTTAAATGATCAAGTTGATACTTCTAAAACTCAGTACCTTATTAAACGTTTCTTTGTCCTATTTTCTTGTGATGCTGTATCAGTTTGCCTGGTGCTGGAGAACAGGTTTGGATTGTTTGTAAAAAAAAAACAAAAAAACGGGTGTGTGGGGTGCCGTAATTAAATTGCCAAAGTAAACTCTCAACCTCCGATCCAAAAATTAGCCCTTTCACGTTTGACGAAGGCGCCAAAAACTTATGTTAGCAAGTGCAAAGCAACAGTTGTTTGCTAGGGCAAAGCTTGCTGTACTGACCGTGGTCCGGATAAAGTAGTCGACAGCAGTATCAGCAAATGATTGTTTATTACACTGTTGGTCCTACTTTCTGAGTTTGCTAAAAATAATTGGGTTAGTAGGATAATATAACAAGTTGTTTACAGGTAATATCTGCACCCACATCGACAGAAGATGTCAACTGGAAAGATGTGCTGTAAGCCAAAAAAACAGGAGTCAGCGGAGGTAAACAGAAATTATTACACGATTACTTCAGCTAGCCACCAAAGTATGGTTTTGTTCCAGTGAGGTGACTCATAAATACGTAGAAACGGCTTAACTACTTGTAGAGAAGTAGAGTGCTCCATAAATACGTCGAAACTTCCCTGACACAGAATCCGAATGGATGATAGGACAGGCCTCAGTCAGAGGATAACCTCTGTTGTCATTTTCAAGCCTGTGGAATGCTGTTTTCAATTTATATTATTCCAAGTAATAACATGTCTTACATTTGTAGTGGACCAGCTTATTCCAAAGTGACCTGAAAACGGAACAACAGTCAGTTATCTTCGTCAAGAGGATGATGGCCCTTGCGGTCTCCTCGATCACATATCTCAGGGGGATTTTTCCTGAAGACGCCTACCGATCTAGATACCTCGACGGTAATGATTTGTATCATATACAACTAATTACAAAAATATTTCAACATGGTCCAACTGTTACTTGTTTAATCTCCAGATTTATGTATCAAAGTATTACGAGAAGACTGCAAAACTCCTGGTGCCTGCAAAATTGTGCAATGGTAAAGAAATTCAGCTTGAATATACTGCTTATTATACGTTGTTATCCATGCAGTTCTAACAATAAGAATGTGTTTGTTTTATTTCCCAGGATGATGGGCTGTTTTGATGCGTTGGAGAAAGGATATGTAAGTGGTGACAACATTTCTGTTTCATGATGACATTTTGTAAAAACATTTTTAAATAATTATACAATATTTTGTTGCAGCTTCAGATTGTGTTCATTGGGGTAAGTGAGTTTAAGCACCTCTAATGTAATATCTTACTAAGTGACATGTGGATATTATTAATAATGGGATTGTTTCTCAGGTCCACACAAATCCTGAGGACCCTAACGTAAGTTTTATCCTGAAAGCAACACACCTAAAGACATAAAGTAGGGTCACAATGTGCTCTTAAAGATGTCAAAATCATAAATGATCTTAAAAACAATATTTTGTTTTGCATTTTAATAGTGGCTGTTTCTCTATTTTTCTAGTGCATAATTGAGTCGTACCAGTTCAAGTTCAGATACACTGAGAAGGGACCACAGATGGACATCCTCAGGTGAATAACTGATTTGATTTCCCGTCACTGATCTAGACCAAAAGGATTTCGGTTGGCGGAAGCACGACGGTCAAAATCGAGATTTTCTCCACAGACGCAGTCAATTATTTTTTAATTTCTTGACAGGAACAAGAATGTAGAGATGAAAGTGACCATGGAGGACACCAAGAAGGCCTCAGTCCTGCTGATCAGGAAGTTGTTCCTTCTCCTGCAGCACCTGGATGTCCTTCCAAACGACGTCTGCCTCTCCATGAAGCTCTACTACTATGATGATAGTAAGTCACACTCTTATTCATACCGTCTGCAAGTAGAGTGCGTTAATGGAGCCTATCCCAGCCGACTTTGGCAAAAGAGGTGGGGTACACCCTGGACAGGTCGCCGGTCCATCGCAGGGCACAGCTCGTACAGTTGAATATAAAGCATACGTTATTTTTTTGCCTTTCGCGAGTCCCATCCGTCCCATCTCTCTTTGTTCTTGCCAGTCACCCCGGCTGACTATGAACCGCCAGGCTTCAAAGAGGGCGTGTGCGACAACCTGTGGTTTGAAGGCATGGCAGTGCACTTTCGGGTGGGCGAGGTGGAGACGCCCTTCCACAGCCTGAAGGTCCGCGTGGCGGCCGAGCAGAGCCGCGTGGAGAAGCTGCAGGAGGGGAACTATCTGAAGGCCAGCGACCAGGCGTCCACGGAGAGTCACAGCACCCTCCCGGCACTAAGAGCCGGAGAAGCCACGGTTGGTTTTAATCCATATATATATATATATATATATATTATATTTCCTACTTTTAACTATTGAGCAACACTCAATAGTTGTTGGTGTTGAGTGTGTGTCTTGTCAGTCTTGAAGTAGTTCTCTGCTGTCTGTTGACAGGGTCCTGATGCTGAGATGTCACAGGAGGAAGAACTACCTTCTGAAGATGGTAATTGAAGAGATCTACTGGTACATAAATGAATAAGATTGTCCGCCTGGGTATTGCAAATTCAACAACGTAATGTTTTTTCTTCACAGAATCAGCTCAGTTCAAGAAGCCTAAAAAGCCTGTGGCAAAGGTACTGTTAGAACGGATCATTTCAGGAAGCTGTGCTTGTGCTCCAGCTTTACACTAACACATTGTATTTTCTGTCCCAGAGAAAAGGTCCTCAAAGCCAACCCAAAACGAAGAAAGGGAAAAGAGCAATGGCAGCATCCTGATTGTCTCTGACACACAAAGATCATTTCTTTTTTTTTGTTTTGCAACGATTTCCCTGGAATCAATGTTTATTTCAAATATGAAACATGTCATTGGTGATATTAAGTATTGTACATGATATGCAATTTTTGTTAGTTTATTTATACAAAATAGTACTCTAATCTATTGATGAATGTATTTAAGTGTTTGCAATGGCTTTGAAATTCAAAGTTTGGTATCAAAGGTTTTTTTAGGTTATTGTTAAAAAAATAAAGTTGTAAAAAGGTTTGATTTCCTCGCACAATGATTACTGTACAGATGGAAATATACACATTTTAACGAAACAGAACATATAGGACCTTGGACTGGTTCTTTAAATCTACCTTTAACGCTGCAAAAATATTTACTATCCAAACATTGTTTGCTATTTAAAAACCAAAGAGCAGGCAAGTCAACAGTGCCGTAGGGCTGAAGTGAAACTTTTCTACCAAGGTGAAAATGATGTAGCCTATACACATTGCCTTGTCTTAATTTATAAAATCGAAGAATTTCAATACTTTTATATATTACTGTAATACTGTTGTGATTAATATCTGTTCACAGTAATGGCTGCATTTATGACAGTCAACATTCCTTCATTTCACAGTTCGAGTGCGATTTACACTTTATAGAAATTTAATTTACCTACAGGGTTACAATACTTTCTGCGTGACATTTTCTGCTGATGTAGAGGATTCTTAGAAGAGGCTATCCACATCACCCATCTCTACATACACAGACTTCAGTTGAGTGTAGTGTTCAATTGTGACCTGGCCGTTCTCTCTGCCAATGCCTGTGAAGAACACAGCACATGGTATTTCAAAAAGGCTGATGATAGACTAAAACCTTAGCGCAGACATCACAAAATAAAATGTATAGCCATTAACTGTGTTCAACATGTTATTTTCTCCACAAAGGAAAGGTTTTACATGAACATGTCTCAGTAGATTAGAGCAAAAAAAATGGAGTTTGGAAATTTGTCAACAATATTTTTGTTGAATATTTTGGCTGTGCTTGCTACAGCCTCATTCTGTACCTGACATCTTGAAGCCTCCAAATGGCACCTCCACTGGGGTGATGTTGTAGTTGTTGATGAAACAGGAGCCCGCCTTTAGCTGCTCAACCACACGGTGGGCTCGCTTCACATCCCTAGGGAAGGAAAGCCATTGAATCCGTTAAATAACTTCAACCAAGTCATGGAGTAAAGTCCAAAAATATATACCTAAGTCTAAAACAAAACATTCAGATTGTTGCAGTCCTTGGTGGTGACATTGATCCATCTTGTACCTGGTGAAAACCCCAGCTGCAAGGCCCATGGTTGAATCATTGGCCCTGTGCAGCACCTCATCTTCCGTCTCAAAGGACAACACCGACATGACAGGACCAAAGATCTCCTCTCTCACGCAGGTCATATCATCACTGCAGTTCCCTATAAACACCAGTGGCATTCACAGTGAGAGCCAAAACCAACACATTTACAACCAAAATGTGATTTCTGAAAGTGATTAAAAAATGCATTACCTAGTACACACGGTGTCATGTAATATCCATCTCGGAGTTTGGGGTCAGATGGGACGAATGGCTCTCCCCCACACAACACCATGGCTCCCTAAAGTCAAAGCCAAATCACTGATTCACAATCGTTCAACTTGGTGGTGCAACCTTTCCCTCCCCACTTGTAAGATGGTTCTTATTGTGGAAGTTGCTCTGTAACAAAGACTCCCGTTGTGTTCAGTTGTACAGTACCTCTTTCTTGGCCTGCTCCACGTAGCTCAGCACACGGTTAAGATGTGGCCGGTTAACCAGGGCTCCCATTCGGATGTTTTCCAGCAATGGATCCCCAATCTCAATTGCTTTGGTCCTCTGTACTATTTGCTTAAGGAACTCTGGTAGAACCTGACGCTGGACAAAGACTCTTGTTCCATTGCTGCACACCTGATTTGGAACATACGTGGTTGATTATTAACCTATTCAAACAATCTCGAGGTTCCACCTGGTTTGGTTTTCTCGGTTGTGCTATACTGCAACAACGTCAGTGAACACAAACGTGGCCAACATCTCAACTGAAGTGCACACTGTGAGAAACTATTCAGTCTAACAACAGTGTCTAAACCATGCAAGGCCATCACATGACCATTTCCTGCAGCACTTACCTGACCCTGGGACAGGAAGTTGGCCATGAGAGCTCCCTTCACAGCGTTGTCCAGGTCTGAGTCCTCAAAGACAATCATCGGTGACTTTCCTCCGAGCTCAAGGGTCACAGGCTTCACCCCTTTGGAAGCCATCTCCATGATCTGTAGAGTTAAGGTCAGACAACCACCAAAGAAATAGTTCACAGATTGATCATAATTTGGTAACAATGCGTATTTTAAGTGTAATTTTAGAGCCCGATTTCACCAGCCAATATGGGCCTACCACATATATATATATATACACAGTATATTGGTACATATGTTGAATTTTATATTTTAATTTTTTTAACCAGACGTGCCCCATTGAGGTGAATATCTCTTTTACAAGAGGGCCACGAGGGAAAGGTCAGTATGAAAAAGATGTAAACAAAAAAGCAAGCAACGTAAACATTAATACCATATGTGATTACACATCCTTGATGTGTCTGGTAACCACATTTGCAGGATCATTGCACAGCGTTTGTGTTTATCTACATACAAAGAATATTGGGCAATATAACAACATTTAAGCTTTTGACTCATTAATAACACATTACATTACATTTAGAAAGTGCTTTTCAAAACACTCAAAGACGCTAAACACCAGTACTGACCCTCCATTTCCAAAGTCAGTCTGGGATAAGTCACGTTGATATGTGTAGAGAACTACGCTTTCTGCCTGTTACCTTTTGGCCTGTGGCGACACTCCCAGTGAAGGACACCTTGGCCACGGTGGGGTGCTGGCAGAGCAGGGCGCCAGTCTCCTGCCCACCCTGCACCACATTGAACAGGCCCTCAGGTGCGCCCGCCTTGGCGTAGATCTCCGCCAGCATGACTGCTGTCACTGGGGTCACTGGCGATGGCTTGAACACCATGGAGTTGCCTGGTTAAACGAGGAAATGACGTCATGCATTCAGTCAGAGGTGTAGCCTGTCAACAGGAGAGTAACTTGTTTGTCACCCATTACAGTAGAGAGCAATGACTGAATGGCTAAGAATGGTTGTGTACCACAGGCCAAGGCAGGGGCAGATTTCCACGCTGCAATTTGAAAGGGGTAGTTCCATGCCCCGATCCCCACACAGACTCCCAGTGGCTCCCTTCGCGTATAGGCAAAGGAACCACCAGGCAACTGGACATGTTGGCCTGGTGGGGAAACACAGACAGAGATTCAGAGCATCAACCATATCTGTATTGAGAAAGAACACTCCAATAGCGTCAGGCTTTGCATATCTGCGGTGATCACCATAATGGCTTATACAAGTTGATTGTCTTTTATCAATTACAGTGTATGAGGAAGTTTAATATTACATCTTTAAAATGACGGCGTGGGCATGTATGCGGTCACGCAAAGCATGCGCTTTGACCAGGAAGAACAAACCTGCCAGTGTGCTGGCCATGCCAGCGTAGTACTCTATACACAGTCTGCCTGAATCCACATCTAACCGAGCTTCAGTGATGGATTTCCCATTGTTGACCACCTCCATCTCGGCAATCTCCTCCCGCCTGTTCTGGAAACCAGAAGACGTATTAGCCGACAGATTGGTCAGGAAATATCTCCTGTGCGGGTGCATGGGATTTTGGTACTGGGGCAGGGCCTATAACTGATTTCAAAAATATTGGGATATAAACAGGTCTGATTAATACCTCAATTATGTGGGCGGCCTCTATCATGACCCTTGCCCTTTCCATCCCTGACATCTTGCTCCAATAGCTGAAGGCTGACTGGGCATTTTTCAATGCCTGATTCACCTCCACAGGACCACATGGCTCCAAATGACATATTACCCTCCCTGCACAGTTAATAGGACAGTCATATTTAGAATCCAGAACACAATGGAAATACCAACATGGCAAAAACTAGCAATATATTAGGCCTACTTTATACGTACTATATTAAGTCAGCAATTTACTCAAGATAAACTGGTTGAAGTGTTATTGTTACAAGTTCAAAGACAAATGTGGGGATATTTAAAGAAATCGAACAAAACATTTGCAATGTTTTAATCATTCAGTAATAAAAAGGAAGGTTATAGTAAGACGTTTACCTGTAGCAGGCTCATAGACAGGTTCAGTATTCGATGGTGTTGCTTTGATGCGAGTCCTTTCTCCACACCAAAAGTTTAGCGGGACTTTAATTTGGACTGATCCGGACGAGGCGCATCGTATTGCCGCAGGGAGTAGACCAAAGAGTCGTCGCCGCTTTGACAACAAAAGTGATTGGTACATATCCAATAATCTGCCGTGAATAAACGTTTGTTCATGTTCATTGCAAGTTTCCAGCTTTTCGAATGGCACATGCAAATTGTTGCACAAAACAAACGAAAAAACAAAGTCATAAAAAATAGAAATGTTAACAACCTTTGGTCGATCTTTCTTACCAATTCAGCACATAAAATCAGCCTTTATATGGGATATCTTAGTTTACAAACGTTTGCGGTCCATATGAACCGAAATTATGTAAACATTTGCTGTCAGACTACGTTTAAGAGCAATACAGTTACTTGGTGGCAAATGCAAGTGTCAGGCGGTCGACAGAAAACTAAGAACAAAATTAGGACGTTCATTGGCTGCAATTCATTATACGCGATTGGTTGACCTAACTGTCATAAGAAACGAAGAACAAATTCATTTGTACACGTTTAAATAAATAAAAAAGCAAGCATCAATAAAAAAATATTATAGGGATAACTTATTGTGAATACAGTCATGAAAAAAGTATTCGTGACAAATGTACATTAATAAATTAATATTAAATGTTTCCATATGTTACGAATGGAATGGGAGGAGCAATGTGAAATGACTCTCTTTCTCTTGTAATTTCTCGGCATACTGCAAGCATGGCCGGGGACAGTGAGACACATCTAAGGGACCAAGCCGAAAATGACCATAATATTCGACAGCCTTTCCTCATCGGTGTGGCCGGGGGCACCGCCAGTGGCAAGGTTGGCAATAAGGCTAGTCGATTTGGTGCTACAAATTAAATGTCAAGTCTATTGAGGCATTTTACTGACAAGCTCTTGAACTCCCCGACCGCGTGGTTCAAGTCACAGTGGCTTGAATCAGATCTGTTAAACGGTCTGTCATATCTTGAGATGGTAACCAATATGTTTTGCTTAACCATTTTAACATGACTAAAGTACGTTTTTTTAATATAATAATAATAATAATAAATAATGGGATCTTTTAATTAAATTAATAATATTAGTCACCGTCCAACAAATTCCACCACATGCCAGACGAACAAAGACACTTAAATCTATGAACAAGCTAAGGTATGTATAGATGTTAGCTAGCTCTTTAGTAAACTGCTAGGTAGCTAACCTAGCGGTTTTTATCAGCTAACGTCAACCCTCACAGCAGTCACAGACAATGGTTTATCATGTCAAACACGTTACGTGGCAGAGCAACCTGCTCCCCCTGTCAGTATCATTTTAACTGTCCGTTGTATTTTGCCAAGCATACATAGAATACTGTCACACGGTAAGCAACTTAACAATATTGCCAACATTTGTGTTCATTGACGTATTTTCCAAACACAAGAGAACGCGTAACATTATTTCGTAGGTGGCTAGTTATTGTCTGGAAGCTGTAAGTCAATGTGTCGATTAATCAGTGATCCGACTAACGTAATGCCAACACTAGCTAGTTGTATTCATCCCGGGATTCTTTTGTTCCCAATCTGATGATGTAATTCATATTTTGAGCTATGTTTGTTGGTTTATTTACTGTCTAAGGTCAGGTTTGAGTTAGCTCAGCGCCGATGCTTACTGATGATGGCGATTAGTGCCACAGCATAGGCACACACGTATACAAACGTGTTTAACGTGCGTGTTGATGGCGTTCTGTATGGCCGTATAACTCAAGTGTTAATGACGCCGGCAGGGGGTCGTGTAAAGTGTATTGCAAATACTGTCCCCTGTCGAATTTTTATTGTATGAGAATCATCTTCTGAATTAAGGAATGATGTAAGGAAAATTAAAGTTAGTTAGTTAAAGGTATACTTTACACATTTTTTTTAACAATTCATATTTAGGCTGAATAAAATTTCGGGTGATGGCATCCATATAAGTGAAATTCATGTATTTTCCCGACTACCCCATTGGTTAATTAATAGTACACCGCAATACTCATATAATTGTACGAATCAAACTCATAACCAGTAGAGGGCGCTCTCTTGGGCAATTTTTTTTGGTATTTTCCCCCCAAAAAATACAGGAACCATTATGACGCAAAAGAGCCCTTTTATCAACTCGTTTGACACCCTGCTGTTTGATTACAAAATGGTTAATGACAAGAATGTTTTAAATACAATATTGGCATCCAATGAAAAAGATCCAAACTAAAACGGGTGAGCTATAGCTTTCAATGGTAGGATACATCACTCAAATAAATTAGTTATATAGACCTTACAGACACTAAAGTATGTCAATTAAAAACAATGGAGTTATTTCCAATGAAGTTTGCAGATAGATATCTATATGTATCCCAATAATGGTCTGAAAGATCCAAGTTTGAGCTGTTGCTTGATCATCATGACCTTTCATGATTCATCATGATTATAGAGACGATATATTTAACAATGTTAACATTTAGCTACCGCTCAACCTTGGATTGTTCAGACCAGAGATGCACCCACACCATTTTTGGTGACTGATACCTAGTGACGATTCTTAAACCTGAGTACTCGTCAATACGAGTCCCGATATGAGTATTTTTTAAATGTCATTGACAAATAATACATGAATAATGAATAATAAAATTGTCTGGAGGTTATAATATATATATATATGTGTGTGTGTGTATAAATATATATATATATATATGCGTGCAAAGACCCCTTATACTAACGATAGTGACAGAACTAACAGAACAACGCAGAACATTACATTAATGTAATTAACCTTTCTGATATTCTTAAGCAAACTAAATAATATATTTAGCTAAACGCAATTCAGAATCATCTGTGCAAATCGAAATTGTAGTTTTTAAACCACCACAGCAAAGTTCTATGGTGTTGGCCTGAGAAAGAAAAAGAGCGATTATGCTCAGCGTCATTCACGTCAATGAAACAATGTGTGTTTTTCCAGACAAAATGCAGCCTCAGCGTTAACAGAGGCTACGTTCAGCTGACTAGCCGTTGGCGTTCCGTAGGGCTGCTGCATGGCAGAGATGATTGGCATGCTATGTGTTGGCACGTTTTCCAAGGCAGTGAGATGGATTTTTGTCTGCTCGGTACCAGTGTGTGGTCATTCTCCAAGAAAGGTTTTTAGTTGGATCATGATTGTGACTGAAGGTCTGCTTTCATGTAATCTGCAGTTTTTATGGAAACGTTAATTTATCAATTGACTTTCCCAAATCTAAATCTAAACAACAATTCATCGTAAGTAATGTACATTGATCTGGTAATATTCTCGGATACGCGATCTTGGATTAAAACCAACTTTAAGCAAAGTTTAAGCAAAGTGTTCCGGAATTTAAAAAAATAATTTGAGTTACACATTTATAGGGTGAATACCAACAAAGCTGTGGGGTATTAAAAATGCATTTAGATGTCGGAGGCTTCCGTTTTTTTTATGCCCAAATGGCACATTTGTGTGCTTTCAGCACGACACAGTCATAGGTTGCTCCCCACTACTGCACACCAAGTGTTGCCATACTGTCATTTACCAGAGAATATATTGCCTATGTTTGCTTTCGCATATTTATCTTGTTAATGTAAATAATTCCTATTACCTGATTGAAAAATTTATTTGTGATAAATTAAATGTGTGGGTATTTATTGGCCACCCCCCACATGTGTAGGTCTACAGCTTCCTTGGGAGCCCAGACCCCTCCTTGTCCTGAACCCTGCCTTCTACAGCTTGTTGTCACAGCAAACGTTAGTCGTCTAACTTATGAACTTAACAATAAGTTGGCGACTGTGACGTGGCCTTTCACATAGATACGTGCAGCGCGTCAGACGTCCTCGGGTCCAACAACCACCACTCTGTCGTCAATAGAAACGACGGTCATAGCAGTGAGCTTTTAATAGCAGTTTCATCATTTTGGTTGATGTCTGAGTTTCGGTTGTCTTGATGGTGGTACTACGTATGCTCTAAGGCTGTTAGCTGGCGTGGTTTTGTCATGTTCTATTTTAATGAATGTACACCAGCTCAACCACTCATACACGTTTGAGTGGATACATATTCCTATTCACACCGAATTATTAAACTGTCGCACTGTACAGTTCTGATAATAAGCAGTATAGGAGAACCTAGTGTGCTTTGCCCCCGCCAGTCCTTGGTCCCTGTCCGTCCTTTTGAGGGTTGACACACATAAGAACATCATGTGAACAGTTGGCAGTGAGCCACTGTTTTACTTTTTGAAAACCCCCCTATATGGAACAGGGTGTGAGGGTCTGTGGACTTTTATGCAATGCTATGACTGGAATATGTACCCCTCCCCTCACGTCTGCGTCCCTGTAAGGACCTGGCACTGATGTAAATTTAACCAATGCAGTGCTCTGTAACTCAATCCACTGTATTGAGGCGGCTACAATTTGAGAATCCGATTGTCTACTGCACACTTTCTTTCAACTTCAATGACAAAGGTTGTTTTAGTTTTAGTTTTTGTCTTCTCCCAAATCAAAGGTTTTTGGATTGAGGATGAAATGGATAGCACAAATTAAGATAAATCAACACTATTTGTATTCAATGCTGCACCCCTCTCTCTGTGTGTGCCCCCCGCACAGTCATCTGTGTGCGAAAAGATCATGGAGCTACTTGGCCAGAACAAGATTGACCACCACCAGCGGCAGGTAGCCATCCTCAGCCAGGACAGCTTCTACAGGGAGCTCACCCCCGAGCAGAAGGCCAAGGCCGTCAAGGGACAGTTCAACTTTGACCACCCAGGTACTACAGGCGCCTCTCACTCAGTCCTAGTGCCGCTGGGTCCTAGTGCCGCTGGGTGAAAAGGAACTTTGACTTTGATCAGCGTGTGTGTTTACAAAAACCAGTTAATCCTGTCAGTTGCCCCACGGGGTCCGTTGACTTTTTCTGATTTCTTTTTTGTGATTTCTGATTCCTCTTGCCTGTATCTTCAGCATGTGAATCAACTGTTGTGTGGTGTGGTGGCTGATTATGTTTCTCACTAACTGGACGTTCAACATTCGATGAGAAACGTAAACAGCCTAACCGGTCGCTCACATGCTGAAGATACGGACAGAACCATGCCATCCATTAGTGAACCGTCCAGCGTGTCATAAAAAAACTCTGCTCCTTGAACTGCTTTGAAGTGTTTCCAAGCAGCCATTGAAGCTACTTGCAGTTGACATCTGGGGTCAATATAAAGAGGCTTTGTATACGCCGTGGATAGCAAGCTAGCTAAGTAAGCCAAGCTACGACGTGTTTTCACATGAGGTAGACCTGCACAGGAGACTCCATAGGAAGACATTATAAATCTACCCGGAGATGGAAAAGCAGATTCATTAGAAATTAGACGATATCCTAAGACAACTGTTCCTTACGCTGCAAGCCTGCCAGTTGGTCTCAAGTCCTCAGTGCCTTCAATGCCTTTTTCACGATGGACCTTAAGGTTTGAAACGCACATCCTGTCCAGCGTTACCACCACGTTGCCTTTTCCCCCAACGCGTTTTGTGCAAGGGCATGCCCGATCTATATTTGGGCTGAAGGCGACCCCTCCCGTCTCTGGCTGTCTCTGGCAGCTTATCAGAATCGCTCTCAGTCAGCATAGGGTTTCTCTGAGGCAGCTGTTCCATGGACAGGCTAGGCAGTGGGCCACTGCTGGACGCGACACATGGGTTCCTCAAGTGCACGAGATGGTGTGCAGGAGAGAGACCGTGTGGCCGGTCGCATGCAAACGTTCTCGCGCGTGGAGGGGTGAAACTTTCAAAGGTGTTCTGGCGGGTAAGAAACTCACCTGGTGGTGGTTTTTTTCCCCCACAGATGCTTTCGACAATGAACTGGTTATGAATACCCTCCGCCTGATCCTGCAAGGCAAGGCGGTGCAGATCCCTGTGTACGACTTTGTCACCCATTCCAGGTGAGTCGTCCTCTTGGTGTTGTCGCCACTGCTCCATGCACACACATTTCTTGTCGGGGGTGGGAGGAGCTAATATGGGACCTGACGGATCACACCATACCTGCCTTTGCACCCATTGAAACCATAGGTCAGGCTAGAGGGGGGGGGGGGTGAAGTTGCCACGGTTTGGTTTACTTTCTGACGGCCGGCGTGTCAATATCGTTGACCTTTATTTTAAGGGTGCGTAACAGAAATGTCAAGTTCAGGGAAATTACTACAATCTAGATTACTATTGTAAATGTTTAACAACAGTTATTTTATTAAGAGTCCGTGTTGCCATGGGATTTCCATTCCACCTACATCTCTGTGCTACAGGGGCGAGAAGTGCCTCAAGGTGCTGTATGTTACATGTGTCATTTCCAGGAAGGATGACTTTGTGACGGTGTACCCGGCCGATGTGGTGCTGTTCGAGGGCATCCTCATGTTCTACTCGCAGGAGATAAGGGACCTCTTCCAAATGAAGCTGTTTGTGGACACCGACGCAGACACTCGCCTCTCCCGTCGAGGTTCTCATGGCCCCTATGTCCTCACTTGAACTCTTTACGTAACTGTTCCGGTAGCTGTATTGTTGACCTTCGTTGTCCCTGTCATCATCATCATCATCATCATCCTGTACGTTTGTAAAGTTGTGGTTTTGCCGGACGTTTTGTGTTGCAGTGCTCAGGGATATTAGCGAGCGAGGCCGGGACCTTGAGCAGGTGCTGACCCAGTACATAACGTTTGTCAAACCAGCCTTTGAGGAGTTTTGTTTACCAGTAAGTTGATTGGTGGTTTGGCATCTCTGCGTGGTCTTGTGTGCCGGAAAACATCCATTTAGCTGATGTGAACTTTAATGGGAACATCCGGCATTCAATAGTTGATGGGGTTTCGTTTCCTTCCCAGACCAAAAAGTATGCAGACGTCATCATTCCACGAGGGGCTGATAACCTTGGTAAGTCTCCTGAGATTTTAACCTCTTGTACGTTTCTGTCTATTTTGTGTGAATCAAATCATACTTTAAGTGTGCTAAGTTTCACACGGGTAATTATAGCCGTTGGGATAAACCACGGAGATCTTTCACTCCCGTTCGTTTTCGGGAAGCCTTCCGTAATGTTGTCGATCTTTGATCTCCTCCAGTGGCTATCAACTTGATAGTGCAGCACATCCAGGACATTCTGAACGGCGGCCTGACCAAGCGTCACAACGGCTGCACCAACGGACACACCACGCCTCGACAACGGCGGACCTCAGAGTCCAGCAGTCGACCTCATTGACTTCCCCTCCGGCTGTGGGAGGGCCTTCTAGCAATGTAAATAAAGCCTGCTGGCATCAATGTATTTAAGAGGAAAATGGAAACTGGGAGAGATGCAAGAGCAACTGCAATGCCTTTATTATTATTATTATTATTATTATTATTATTATTACTACTACTGCTTCTCTTGCTGGTGCAGTTACGTTCACTGTAATTGTGAGATCTGATTTGTCCAAGGGGTGCGGGAGGGGGGGGGGGGGGTCATGTCTTTGTTTTCTCTGCAGTCCGGTCATTGGTTTGAGATTCCCCTCTTTCACCTTTCACTTATGTTTTCCTTATTTGCATCATTTGTTGTCCCCCCCCTACCACTTTTTGGAAGACTTTCTGTAGCTGTGAATAAAGGTAAAGTTAATGTCTGGTGAAGCATGAGCCCAACTTGAATGTTTGTCTTGGCTTCAAAGTTGTGCTAAAATCTTGATCGAAGCTGAAGTTTAAAATCCAGAACGTTGCCCCTTTCAACCTTGAAGCAGTATTTCCAACATTTGGGATTTCTGTGTTTGGATGGTGGTGAGACACACAACCTCTTCAAGTTAAAACTAACGAGTATCTGCACTGGAGAAGTCGCTAATTACACAAAATGTCAAGGTTGCCATGAATTTTTATTTCTTTTGAGGACTTCTACCGAATAGTGTAACTTAAGTTATTTTTTGTCTTTTTTTTTTTTGCTACTGTTTTATTGTTTTATATTATGAACTACTTATTTCTGTAATCTTTCAATCCTAAACATTCATTGATATGCTTGACATATTCGGATTGGTTGATTGCAAATTAATTGCATATAATTAGTGCGTGAAGAATGTGCATAAAATTCATGTTCTGGTACATGAATTCTTGTGGTGCCCAAAGCTAAAAAAATATATAATTGACTTACCTCAATGCAAACATAGTTTTCCTCAAAATACGCCAAGGGGATAATTTATGCCTATGTATTCTCAGGTTCATTGTAAAACATTGTAGGTGTGCAAATCGAGCGATAATGGATCATGTCTAAAGCAATAGCAATCACATTGGGCATGTGACGCTGAACAACCGTTACGACCTGCTACCATATTGCCTCATAGTTTTGCCTCAGGTTTCAAGTCTGTTGGTATCCACACTAAAACTTAATTACTCCACAGCCAAACCCAGGTTATAGCATTGTTTGTCATGTACTGTACTGTATTAGTTGGCCTAAATAATTGGTGAATTGAGTGACTTGATTTGTACAGAAAAATTAAGAATGAGTGCTAAATTTGGTTTGGAGGAGTAGGAATGATTGAAATTTCAGAAATAAATTTCTTTGCATAACAATATTGGCTTGTGATTCTTTAAATATGTAACATTTCCGACCAACAAAGGAGGCCTGTATGTATAGACAGGTTACAGAAAAAATACACACTTGATAATTGATGAGAAAATTTAAATACATACGTTTTCATACATGTGTGACAGTCAATCACGTAAACCCATTTCAACCTGAGTTGAGTCATATAGAATGGCATCACACCAAAACATCCAGAGTAAGGTTGGTCACTGAACAGTTTGTTAGGATTAATATGAAAGTTATAACATTCACCAGCAATATTGTTGAACTCAACTAAACTGAGGTTTCAGACCAAATAGTTTGACAGAACTCTGGACCACTTTCATCATTATACTGTTTTTTTTTTTTTCTTCAACAATTAAGTACAGCCCCACCAGCAGAGTTTGGGGACATCTTGAGCAGGTACTGTTCTGGTAACTCCTGATGGTCCAACACTACTAATGAGTATAAGACGAACGTTGTTTTTCTATTGTCTGTATCTCGATGCATGTATTCGTTTAATTAGATTTTTGTTTATAAATCAAGGTAGATTTCACAAGGTGAAGTTGAATATATATTTATTATATAACGATGGACCACCGCCATTGGGCTACTCGTGCACAACAGAAAATATTAGATAGTCCATAATACTCTACCTGTACAATTCCGTTATCTTTAGCTTCCGCACGGGAGCGCAATTTTCTTAACACGTCTACGCAAAGAGTTGCGCAAAAAGCGTAGTTCCACACAAACGTAGTCGTTGCTCCAACATGGTGGTACGTGTAGTCGTTGAATGCTACCATGTACAGCTCTGTTTTTAACTATCAACTTAAATAAGAAACATGTATTGTTGGCTTTTCACAGAAATTTGGCCTGCAGTTCAAAGCGACTTTGGAGAATGTCACAAAAGTGCGTCCTGTGGGTGATGATTTCCGCTGGTTTCTTAAGGTAACGAAGCTTGCTCGTTTCTGAAAACTAACGTTTGCACTATGTAGCTAACAAGACAACTGTCACAGATATTTTCATTTGCTTGGATTCAAAATCGAGGCTGTAACCGAATATCTTTATTTTCAGACAAACTACCTGTTATTTTCTATCAAGTACCTTTTTGTTGTTGTTTCCCGGTACAGTTGAAATGTGGGAACTGTGGTGAGATTCCAGACAAATGGCAGTACATCAATCTCATGGTACATTAACTTCTTTTTCAAAGTATATGCTGGTCTTTCTAAAGAGATAAGGAATAAACAATTGATCGACGAAGCTTTCCATGCCATATATGCCCGTGTCCATGTTATATGTTTATTTAGGATAGTGTTCCTCTTAAAGGAGGAAGAGGCAGTGCCAGTATGGTGCAAAAGTGTAAACTCTGTTCCAGGGAGAACTCTATAGGTATGTAGACCTTTAAAGTATTCCATTATTGCGCTACATTTGAGAGAATTTTTAATATTTAGTGTTTTCTTTTTTTGAAAATAATTTTCGTTTGTTGTTTCTTTTTTTCAGATATTCTCCGCGACACTATTACCCCATACAATGTAAGCGGTTGTATAAAAATAATGTAATCAGTTTTCTTTTAAGGATTTGAAAAATGCCCAACCTATTTTCTATTCCTGTTTCTTGCCCTTTGTATTTCTGAGCAGAGAATAACAAGAGTGATGAATCGCATGTCAATGCTGTTGTTCCCAGTGTCATATATTCGTCAGATCTTATGACGCTGTTCTGTTTTTGCATCGTTGAAGGCGGAGGACAGTGAAAGGTTTAAGACCATGGTACAGTTTGAGTGTCGAGGAATGGAACCGGTAGACTTTCAATCCCAAGTGAGAGCCATTTCTTGACAATACAACCAATACTGAAACACTTAAAATGGCTTACTATTGTGGTTGAAGTGCTTAAAAAGGTTTGTATGATCAATGATGCATTGCACCATGTGTTGTGAAATTATGGATTATTTAGTCTTTTATCTTTCTTTTTGGATACCGAACGTTTCCACACTTGTTAGGTGCCAACTGTTCCTGTGTCTTTATAAAGACCGGATCTACTGTAACAGACATTTCTCTCAAACTTAGTGCTGTGTCTCAAAGTGAAAATGTTTCCTTGAAATCATTTGTGCCCTCAGGCTGGCTTTGCGGCAGAAGGAGTGGAGTCCCGTACACAGTTTTCTGAGGTCAACTTACTGGAGAAAGTAGGTGTTATAATGCTGGAAATTAAATACAAAACTACAAACTTAATGTTGGCTTTCGTCATTACCGGTCACTACTATATGTAGTGGCAATGCATTACTAAGGAATGGAAATGTGAGATGGATATGAGTGTTATCACCAATTGTATAAATCCGTACAAATTGTATAATTTATACAATTATCACCTTTGTTTACATTTTAAGGACTGGACCGACTATGATGAGAAGGTCAGCGAGTCTGTGGGCATATATGAGGTTACACACCAGTTCATCAAGTGCTAGCCTGGATAACCCACACCATTTAAAAGACTAGAGCCAAATGTTGGACAAAAGGAATGCACGCAGACAACAACACTATTTCCGAGCAGCTCAGTTTTTCGCGCATGCTAAATGAAATGTGGATTTTAGTTTCAGTGGACATGTGTAACTGAGATAAGATATTGCCTTTTGTATTTATGAATGGGTTAAAGTGATTCATACTTTGCTTTTTGACACATTGACGTATGGATGAAACCGGAAGTCCAAATGTATTTGCCGAGATGTAATTAAAGCCCTCAAAAACTCGCGTCTTAAAAAGACATTTGATCAATTCACGTTTCTGAATACACATCAGTAAATATATAACAGGGGTGCATTATACAAATGTTGAAAATGTAGCAGCACCCAAATACCCCTATTAGCCTATAGTAAGTCAGACAATTATTTAGTATGTCCCAACACATAGTAAGTCCAATGCAGGAAGCCAAAAATACTGATGTCTTTCTACAGCTGGTCACATTTGACAACATGCCAGCCCACGTTCAAAGTGCTAAAATTCATCTTTAAAAGATAGGCCATTAGGGTTATTGCCATGAAATCTCCAGAACTTCTCCATCACAGCGAGATTAAAGTTATACAGGCACCCATTAGAAATCATGAAGTCAATCTCTCTAGTTTAAAACAAAACAAAACAGGTTGTCTACCAAAAATCCAAAACCATGGATCCAACTCGCATAAAAATGTCTAGCTATCATCTTCAGACTCTAAAAATTCAGAGTCCGGAATATGTTGTGGATATCTCCACAACACATCAAAATGCATACTACTGCTTATTCACCTTGTCATATCTCACGTGTACATCAAAGTGTGTTTCAGCTATTGAATGGTCGGGGACGTGAGTCTCTATGGCTTCATATGTACATACTTTCTTAAACGTTCGTATTGGATTGCCTGATTTTAATCTACAAGTGCCGGTGGTGCAAATAGTTTGCTATAGATTATCCTTTATATTGAGCATCATATTTAGGATACTTACGGTCGTGTGAGTTGGTGGATGTGCAAAAGTCTTCATTTGCTGAGTTTCATGACAATTCCAACCTAATACCTGTATTTTTATTTTAAGCTATTTTAAATATATAGATTTTTCCCTTAATAATTTTTTCCTGTCATTATTTAAATAAAACGACCACTGTATCACTAGCTGCGGTTGTATTTAAAATATGACTTTCCTTTGTACTAAAAGCCAATCTATCCTTTATTATCCTTAATATAACAACATATAGCAGGCAATCACAATAAAAACGTGACACAATGTATCACATTAATTTGATTTATTTGGTAAACTATTTGCTGATCCATTACAAGCTAAACAAGTGAGGAAATTACCCGTTTAACTCAATCCCATCTGAGGCTGCGAGACGTCGGAGTGCCGGCTGCAGTTGGAGACTACTGGAGAAGTTCCCATGGGCTAGCCTTTGCATACATGTAGCATAGATATGTCTTGCAGCATTAATATAAATAAATATACGTATATGTGCTATTCTAGATAGCATGATTTTCTGGCTTTTCTGACCTACAATGCAAAGTAAAGCAGAACCCACGTCCCATATTAGCGCCACGGACTATGGTAGGTGTTATGGCTAAGTAGTTTAGCAATAGTACAGACTAAAACAGGGGTCCCCAATTAGAAATCTTGAAGGTCCACAAATATTTTTTGGAAGCAGGCATAGGTCCGTTTATTTTTTTATTATCGGTCCAGCTTATATAGTTGGCTGAAGGTAGGTAGGCCT
>JAVQJS010089445.1:0-27165 GCA_036024795.1 Galaxias rostratus | reverse complement strand
AGACACATAATACTGCGGGCCGGTTTTAGTCATAATAAAAAATCATCCCGCGGGCCAGAGAGAACTCATTCTCGGGCCGGATCCGGCCCGCGGGCCTTGACTTTGACACATGTGCTCTAGTCCATGGGTGGGTAGGAGGACTTACCTGATCTAGATGGTGCTGCTGATATTCGGTTAGAACATGTATTCATTTTAAATTATTAAAAATCAAGAAATTAAATTTAATATTTTAGGGGAAAAAATCAAATTCTCAAGGGATTCTCTGAAGTTATCGTGTCTCCTGGCAAACTTCCAAAATCTTGGACCCAAAGATTGAGTTTTAGATGGCCATTAAAGCAAAGACACAATTGGATTTAATTGATTCCTATTTTAATTGGATCAATTATTTTTCTTTGTTTACGCAGACGGGTGTGATGTCTTGTGTTAAAACCTTTGTTGGATAATTGCTTGTTCTTAATTAGGGATAACTGGAGGGACTGGATCATGGAGTGGAGGATTTTAAGATGGGACGGGAAAGAGAGTCAAATGAGAAACACCTGATGAACAGCTTTGTTCCTTCTGCCAAGTTTGTCTGTTTTTTCCCCCCGAATCCTGTGGAATGGTGTGCTTGTCGTACCTTTGGCATGACACATGTGGGATGTAATCAAGAACATACATGTTCGCTGACATAGAGACGGAAGGTATTTCTCGTAAATCTCTGGTTGCGCAAGAAGCACATGTGCCGAACTGTATGCACCAATCTCGAGGCGAGGTACTGTATGCTTCACAGACCTGGGCAACAGACAAACTCTTACCAGAGTTTCTTAGAGAGAGAGAGAGAGAGAGAGTGTGTATGTGAAAAGTGGGCTAACCTCGACCCTTGCAGTCCAGCCAGGGTTTGGGGAACATGTATGTGTGGCAGAAGGTGTTGACATCAGATAAGCGTATTGAGCTTGGCTTCTGCGTGTCGGAGAGCTCCTTCTCGGGCATTTCGCCGCCAATAGCGGAGCCATCGTCCAGACACAGCAGCTCAGGGGTCACTTGCCTCAGCTTTCTATCTTTCAAGCTGATGGGCTCTCCACACCTGCAGTCCCATAAAGCAGAGTTGTGCTTTTGTGAAATTTCCTCATCACACTGTTCATCATTCAGTGCCAAGCTAACAATTCAGTACCGCTTACTTTGGATAAAATATAACACATAATTCTAAATTGTTAAATTGCATTATTTATAAATGTCTGCAGAATAATTTACCTGGCATGGTTTCCTAGGTTACGGTTACTAGGCACTTGTAAGGTGCGTATCAGACTTTCCAATGGGCAGCGGCAGCTCCAGGGGTTGTCATAGAGACGTAAGTAGTGCAGATTGAGCATTGGTATAAGGGATTCCTCATTTAGCGTGCTCAGCTGGTTGTGCTGTAGAAGCAGGGTGGTGAGGCGTGTAAGGCCCAGAAAGGCCCCCTCCTCTACCACAGATATCTTGTTCTGCTGCAGGTCCAGACTAACCAGATCTGAGAACCCAGAGAAGACCCTGTTGCGTAGGATCCGTATTCGGTTGCGGGCCAGAAGTAGGTGATTGGGGTTTCGGGACCAGATGTTGGGGGCAGGGATGGAAGTCAGGCGTCGGTTTTGACAATCTATGAACAGGTCCCCGGAGTCAGTGGACTCGATGCAACCAGCAGCCAGGTCAATAGACGGTCCTGCTCTGCTGTGCCGCCCACCACCTCGGACTCTATGACTGACATTTTTAGAGAAAATTTTTATTCAAGTAGTTTCCCTCAATTTATATTTGCTCAAATGTAGGTATTAATACGAGTAATACAGGAATGAAGTCCCAAGAGTAAAAATACTTGTCTTTTCTGAGGCCATGCCTGGCTTCCTTAAGGCCCCCACGCCTGCCAGCTCTCTTCAGCTGGGCGAGAGGGGAAAATAAAAGAACAAAGAGAGCCAGCAGGAGAGGGGAGGTCACTTGCATCTTGCAGCTGGTGGGGCTTTTTTTCGGTGAAGGTTGGGCAAAAGCCAAGGTCCGAGGAAGGTATTCTTGGCAAACAGGGGTAGGGTAGTCAGAAGGCAATTGTTGTGTTGTTTAGTTGATGATAATGACGATGATGATGCAAAGAGACTACATTATAAAGGAGATGAACACAGAACGCCAAACTTTGTGAAAGTTGCTTTCCTACAGTAATTATTTTTAAACTGATTAAAGTAATACGTTTTGGGATAAGGCAACAAAAAATACATGTATTGTCATTTTTGTGTTCCTGCATCTTTTTCTGGCCTAGGTGAATGTAGAAATCTACAGGAGCTTAACCTGTCCGAATGCTCAAATATTGATGTAAGTAAAGTATTATAGCAAGAATGTACTCAAAAGTGAAGTGCTACAAAAGAAGAAAATTTTTCTATTAACATGTCAAAGGTCAAAGTTGTATCTATGAGTCTTGCTTTACACGCTCATAAATTGTTATGTACATTTTAACAGTCTAACAGTTCACTTTCATTGTGAGAGACATATGGATGAAATTATCATACATATGTGTAGAGGAGGTAGACTGCTTTGCCTTTGTTGTCTGAACAGGACAATGTGGTGCAAATGATTGCAGAGGGCTGCCCTAGCCTTCTGTACTTGAACCTGTCCTATACACCTGTGAACAACGTAGCTTTGCGAGAGCTGTCCAGGTAATAACCTATAGCTTCCGATGTATTAAGTATGGAAGAAAGTCAGAAATTAACAGTCCCTCTTAGTTTATATTTCTTGTCAGGATGTGATAGGCTAGTCCTTGCTGCTCTGATAGATGTTAAAGTAGAACGTTGCACCTTTGAAAAGCAGAGTGAGGCTGTTTTGTATTAAATGTGCAAAATGTCCATTATGTATTTCACTATCACTCCATGATAGAGGATTGACAAAAAGTGTTAAGACATGTTTAGACATTTTTACATCCACTATGTTTTGATATGAAGCAGATCATATGTTAAACATTCCAATCATTTTTGCGCACCATGTGACACTGACTTGAACTTCTTCTCTTGTCCCAATTGTTTGACATTTTAATCAAATTACTTCCCATTTCAGTTTGTGGTCAAATTTAAACTATCAAACCAAAAATAATAATGAACTGATTCTTGGTTTTTGGTAGGAGCTGCCTAAACCTTCAGTACCTGAGCCTTGCTCACTGTCGAAGGTTTACTGATAAAGGCTTACAGTACCTGACAACAGGGAAAGGCTGCCACAATCTCATCCACCTCGATTTATCCGGCTGCACCCAGGTCAATTGATACAGTAAAATACTGCCCTGTCTCGCAGTTAGGTCAGCTTCTTCCAACTTATTTTTTCACATTGAACTCCCTGCTGGTTGCTTGGTCTTAGTTTGTTAATGCCACTCCACTGGCTAGCTCACAGGTCAAAGAATGTTCTTCTCTATTTTCTTTACCTGCAGTTCAGTACGAGCCTTTGGAAATTGTAATGGTCATACGCTCTTTCTCTAACGTGTAGAAGTGGAGGGAAAAAGGGGGTGGACGGTTTAGGATTACAACTCGCTCACACACCCACCCACCACATGCGCTCTCAGTCTACCACATCCAACTCCTCATGAACACACTCTGTGCTCCATGCGTGTTGGTCCTTTTAGTGCTAGATTAGTTTTCATTTGCTAGTTGTGATAAATTGAGACCAAATAAGTAAGAGAAAAGTCAATAGAGCTAGAATTAACAAAGAGCAGAATTACTTTGTTTTATTTTAAATTCACCAATTCTTTACATTTCTGTCTGACCTCCAAGATGTCAGTGGATGGTTTCAAATATATTGCTACGGGGTGCCCTTCTCTCAGTGAAATAGTTTGCGATGACATGCCCACTCTGTCAGATCGGTGTGTTATGGTAAGTTAAGTTTGAATTGGATTTATTAGAAAAAATACAGTTCTTGACAAGTAAATAAATCTTACACTTTAACAGTACAGATGAATAATCACAAAAATCTAATCTGATGGTCTACCAAAGGCATACTCAGGATAAATGTCGATACCATACTGTATGGATGTGTAGTATAATCAATAAATTGTGATTGGATCTGGTCCAACAGTCCTTGGTCGAAAAGTGTCAATCCCTGACCACCATCTCCCTATTGGACACACCCCATCTCTCAGATGTCGCCTTCAAAGCCATTTCTGAGGTGGCCAAACTCAGGGCATTTGCCACTGAGGGTAAGTGACAATGAGCACATGCAAATATGAATCTTTTTGTAATTATGCTTAATACTTTTAGCACGTTTGCCTGTGTTTTCAATTAGAGCCGACACATACTGAATTTTATGAGCCGTCACCGATTTTATGGCACACAATATTTCTAATGTTGATATGTTGGGCGATATTCTTTACACAAAGAACACAGTATATTTTCTCGGATTTCCCCCAGGATCAATATAAGTATTTTCCATTCAATTTATACATATTTCCTTGATATAATGATTTGTGCATGTGTTTTTTGTATAGGCAATGACCGTATGACAGATGTTAGTTGGAAGTTCCTGTGTCGTAGCTCACCAGGCCTTCGGAGACTTTATGCCGCTGACTGCCCCAGGATGACTGATGCTACTCTCAAATCAATTGCCACTCTAAAGAACTTGTTGTACCTTAACATTTCACATTGTAACAGGTATGTGTGTTGCATGTCCGGTGTGTGCTGGGTCGTGCTTATGTACATTTGTCAATGTACATGTTATTGCAAGAAGTCATATTTTTCCATCGACCTTTTTCAGATTGAGTGACGTGGGGTTTCGTTGCTTAGCAGATAGTGTCTCCGCCCATAAAATGTTGGAGCTGAACCTGAGCCACTGTAGTCGCATTAACGATATCTCCATTGTGAGGTTGGCTCAAAGGTCAGTGTTGCAGACATATGCATACAAAGGAGGAATACATCTTTTTTTGTTGTTGTCAAAAACGTGTGTGTGGGTTTTCTTTGCAGGTTCCCCAAGTTGTGCAACCTCACCTTGAGCTACTGTGACAATTTGACTGACTCTGGTCTGGAATGTCTGCACTTTAGTCCCTCTCTTGTCTATCTCGACATCAGTGGCTGCAACATCGAAGAGCAGGTATTATGTGTGTGCAAGTGTGTGGACATGCTTTGGATCAATAATGTATACTTGATTTTTATTGGCACAGGCATTAGAAGTAGCAGTTTACAAGGCATTTTATTATAACCAAAGTACACATGCAATATATTTTTCATTACATTTAGGGACTGACAGCTCTAGGTGCAAACAATAGCCTGAAAAAGCTGATCCTTACAGACTGTCCAGGCGTCACTGACGCTGGCATAGAGGTACTCAAAGTGTTTGTTACAAGCTACTTTGGTTTGTACATAAATGGCCACCAGGCACAAAGATGAAAAGAAACAAACATAATGTCCTGTTAACCCATCGGTTAATTTCTTGGTTCACTCTGAGGGCAGAAGTTTTGCAAGCAGGTGAGAGACCTGGAGTTGATAGATGTGTCTCACTGTTTAACCATCTCTGATCTGGCCATCAAAGCCCTGTCCTTCTACTGCAGGACTTTAGTCACACTGCGAATGGCTGGGTGCCCTAAGGTGAAAACCAAAACACATGGCCTTGCTCTCTTAAAGTTGTATTTTTGACCTTTTTCTTTCTCTCTCTTTTTTTTAAATGTATTAATTTATTTTTAAATCTACCCTTCGGGTTTACAGCTAGATCCCTCCCTATTCTTTTTTAATTGTATTAGATGTTCTTCTCTTCTAGGTGACAGACACGTCGATGCAATATCTGACAGGCAGGGGTCATTACCTACGGGAGCTTGACATGAGCGGTTGTGAGCTCATCACAGACCGGAGCCTTCGTTTCCTACAGAGAGGCCGTTCTCAGCTCACCTCCATTACCATGCTCTACTGCAGGGGCATCTCCAAGTAGGACAAACGTCAAAGACGCAGGGCGCGAGCAATCTTTTATCTCTGAGCACTTATGTTTAAATGTATTTATTTGTAGAGCACAAGTGGAATGTCGGCGCTGTTCTCGTGTGTTCACATCATTAGGCAGGCAGCCCTGAGATTGCAGCCACGTTTGAAGCACTGGGCGCACAGCAATGATGATCCCCCCTACTGGTATGGCTATGACAGCCTGGGACAGGAGCCAATCAGAAAGGCTGGCAAGTCAGACGACAATTGGGATGAGGAGGAGCAAGCCACAGCACCAAGCAATGCCGCTATTATTGTATGACCTAGATTAGTCTGTGGCACAGAGTACTCACATTGTTGTGAATACAATACAAGCTGCAAAGGAAACTTTTGTTCTGATCAAATATTACATCAAATATTACTGAGACAACACATTTTAAGAATATATTTCCACTTAATAAATACGCCATACATTATCTCATACACGTTTTTATTCTGTCTCTCAAATGTTGTTTTTTTTGTCAGAGATCAATGAATAACTTTGCTACTCTATGGCTACTTTTTTCCGCAAGGAATTAGTGATGTGTTTGGTCCATAGTATAGATCAATCTATAGCACCATTTACTTTTTGCCTGTAAGTCTGGTTCTGGCAACACTAATTGTTTCACATCTTGGTACAATACTTTCGATTAAATTATAGTACCAGCACTAGCACTTACATTTTGGTGTCTAAAATTGAGGTAGCAGTAAGGAAAGTGTTATAAAAAAATTGTTATGTGTAATTTCAATAAGTTATTCTGGAAATACATGCAGTCTATCATTACAATTATATACACAACAATCCAGGGTAAGCCTATTTGCTTTGACTGTAAAACAATAGTTCACTATTTCAGATGGTAAAATGTATTTCCATCTCGCCTGGGAGTCCCCCACCGACTGTGTAGATCATAGTTACATGCATTGGACTGTTTTTGAGTGACGGTAAGGGTTCACATTCAAAGGCTCTTAAATGCAATTACTGAAAAACAACCCAAGTGTATCATGAGTCGGGTCCACTCCAGAATATTTGAATATTGAAGAGTTATCTGGCAAAATAAGGTGAGACATTCGAATGCGTGAACTATTCCTCAAGGAGGGAATTGCGTTGACTTTTTTTCCCAGAATGGTTTGTCTTTTGCAGGACATTTAAGCGGCGACACCCAAAGGTATTTATCTGATCATATGTTAACATATGATCAAAGTTACATAAATGTGAGCTGTTTTTTATTAACTATGTTTAAGAGACTGGTCATTGAACCCCTTCCTTCAAAGAGGCTTTGTTAAACACATTTTCAGAAGGCTCCGAACATAAAGATGTGATGCTTTAGAGATAGCCCTCCATTTCTGCAATAACATGACAGCGATCATAACTGGTTTTGTGTTTACTTAGGCAACAATTACTATTTTCTTCCCCATATTACTGTCGGGCGAAGTCTGTTATATTGTGTTTTCTTTTTTTTCTCTCTCCTGAAGTACTGTGTTCAATTAGGAGGATTCTTACTATGACTATAACAGCCAGAAACTCTCGATCCATTCAGCTGGCGAGCTTCAGAGATTCAAACCAGCTTTGTGTCTTTATCCTGATGGAGCCTTTGTCTGCCTGACCTTTGATCCACTGGTCCCCCTGTGTCTCACTGTTTAAATAGCCTGCAAAAGACAAACCATTCAGGAAGGAAATGTCAAACAAATTAAGGCAAAGGGGGATTAATTTGTGTTTTGGGTGGCATTTAATGAAACAGAGTAAAACACAAAAATAAATGGATTTTTCAAACTACTTTTTTTTTTAGAAGTATCATAGAAGTGTGATAAGTTGTAAAAATGGACTACTCACCAGTGACAGTGGTTTGGCCATTGGTTGAATGACTCTCTGCCTTGATCAGGGTGATCTCAGGGCTAATCTCCACAGAGGTTCCACAGAGTTGCACTCCGGCTTTTATTGAGGTGGGAACACGCACACACACCGTCCCTGAAAGAGGAGAGGTATTAGAGTGTTCAGGGGCATTAAATTAATGCGGAGTTGGGATATGGGTAGAACGAGGAATTAAGTGTTTTAAAGGTAGATGACATTGCATAACTTTCTCCAAGACAGTATTGATGTTAAACCTGTAATGTCTCACCTTCTTGGCTGTGGAGTTCAGCTTGGCCATTGTCTCCGACATAGGCATCAATGTTACCACTCTGAGACAACACTTTTAGGTAGCCGTTCGAGCCATCTGCAAACCAACGTCAAAACAGTTTGGAGATTGTTCTAAGCAGTACCGTAAGAAATTAAACAGTCTTGTTATGAAGCATTGAATCTCTTACCAACAATTATATCTCCAGATGCATTCTTAACAGTGGCATTGCCTGCAAAACCATAAAATCAATCAAATTCAATGGTCATGTGTTCTATGTTGTTCTATTTGGTTCTCAGCATGCTGTGTGGATTCTGAAGCATGATAAATTATTTCCAGGGTAAAAACAGGAAACGGGATGAATCAATGGTGGGCTTCATTTTCTGACAACAAATTTCCGTTTGTCTATCCAAATATAAATGGGGAAAATGTAGCTCAGATGCATGGTCATACTTACCATGCACATGTCCCAGTTGTATTCTCCCCGAGGCTGAGGAGACAGATGTGGACTCAGCATAAATTGCCTTGACCTTCAGAGGGCCGTGTTCTGTTGAGATATTCATTATGGTTCCCTGGACCTTCTTTACATCTACTGCCTGGACACATGAACATTTTATATTACTAATATTAATAAATAAAAGTAAATCACATAAAAGCAAAAAGGTAGTTATAATAAAAGTTTTTGTATCCAAAGAAATATATTTTTTAAGCAAGACTTTGGTTCCCTGGACCTTCTTTACATCTACCGCCTGGACACATGAACATTTTATATTACTAATATTAATAAATAAAAGTAAATCACATTAAAGCAAAAAGGTAGTTATAATAAAAGTTTTTGTATCCAAAGAAATATATTTTTTAAGCAAGACTTTTACTGAAGCTCATTATTTTTCTTGGTTCCAAGCTGTATACAATTGGCCTACATTGCCATCTAGCTGCTGCAGAGTGTAAGGGCAATTGAACAGTTTTGGTGTCCCTTTGGGCCAAATACAGAAATATGGTCATAGATATCTTCAGAGACTTCAAATTTGATCTAATTGTACACTCTAAATATACTGCCACAATTGGGAAAATAATTATATAATAATATACAAACAAGTTCATAAAATAAGGAAATATTACATACTAATAGAATGTTTTTTAATTATTCTGCACTGTCATGTTATAACACTATGCAAACGAATAATTAAACTAAGTTGCTAAAGGAAAATAGGTTTAACAACTCAAATTTTATGGAATCAAGACAGGTACTGTACACTGTTTCCAAATGTGCTGATCTCTACATTGCCATGGATAGTCCCGACACCAGTGATGTTTCCACCTAGTGACCGCACCTGCACGTGGTGACCCTAGAGAGGGCAAAACGACAGTGGATGAAGAACATGGGAATTCTAACACATCACAGACTACCCAGTCTTGAGATTTTATGTGAATGGGCTATCATTCAATACAACTTCAACTCCAAGATTTTAGCTATCAAGAGTTCAGGTGATATGTTAAATAAACACAAACTGTTTGTTGTGCAGTTACTACTATGCCGTTGCTGACATTGACGACAAAAAATGACGAAGTAAACATAATCTACTAATATAAAAGTGTTGCCTATCATTCATTTTCTTCAGGTAGAACATTATAAAATCTATGGGCGAATCAAACTATTGGGTCCTCTTGATTTCTCAAAATTTAACAGTAATTTTGTCTGCCACATGGCACAATCTCTCGTGAAACTGACAAAGTGCTTTATGGCACAAGGAAGTGCTTCACTAAAACAGGAAGGGATGCGCATACATATCATGTCATTGATATGCAGTAACCACATGCATTATCCTTCTTTCATAAATAATAAAAAATAAAATACACTATTAGACTAAGCAAACGGTAGGGGCGTTAAAATAATTTCAATTAGATAATTAGCCTGCAGTAACAAGAGGTAACACCGTTGTCGTTCTTAGCAACAGTGCGAAGAACTAGTGGTCCCAACACTCATCTTGTGAGACTGTATGGAACTCGTAAGTTTTAAGATGGAATGTTGCCTATTTCTAAGCTATATTTTGGTCTTTGTCTTTAGTTTTTTTTTCTGATTTCAATACCTTAACAGAATGCAGAACACAATTGCCATAGTCTGTCTGCACTCTGCAGGTGTCACCATCCATCTTTTGCACTCGAGCATTGCCATCTCCTCGAACATTAATGAAAAGATCTAAGACAGTGAAAAAACACATACACGTAAGAGAGGGGCACTGATTCAAAAACATACTTAATCTCAGCGTTTTCATCTTCTGAGGTCATGAGAGTTAAAGCTGCAACAAATGTTCTGCTTGCCAGGAAATAATCGGACAAGCAGGTATCCCTCATCATCATGCAATGTATAACGTAATACAAACTCTAGTGATTTTATTATACATACCACATTTAATAGGTGCAGTCAGTTCAACAGACACATTGTTGTTGACCCTGTCTGCAGTTATCGACAGCTCCTTGTTTTGATCATTGTAGTGGACTTGGAAGTTATCGAGCTTTACGCCCTGATCGGCATTGGTACCGTGAACTGTAATAAAGGCCCGGTTTGCTTCAGGGAATTTATGTGGGTCCAGAGGACGAATTGAGATATTGCAACTCAGTTGAGCCCGAACTTTGGTAAAAGGATTTACCACAAAGGTCCATTGCTTGAGAGGTTTTCTCGCTTTTGCGGTTAAAGTTTCGGGAGATGTCGAAAATGTTTTGAGCAAATCAGGCGATTTAAAACACGTTCCTTGACACACCATAAATGAGGATTTCAAATGAAACCCCCCAACCCATGCACGTTTTGTTGAACACATAAACATCCCGATCCGCGATAGTAAATGACTTTTAAGCTTAAACCATTGCAGGTAGTGGCACGACACATTTAGATTTTTCGCAGCCTGATCAAACAACACGCGTTTGGCTATTTGAGGTAAATTTCGCACAACGTACTCTATTTACCCTTATTACATGTGTAGCCAAGGAATGACTGCAAGAATGTGACGTTACACGCCTCAGGAATACAATGACAATGGGAACTTGAGTCAGGTTACCTGTCAAGACAAGCACCAGCAAAAACAATCAACACATATAAATAACCATTAAAGCAGACACACATTTCAGCTCAATTATTTTTTCAACAGCCTTAATATATAAAGCATATACACATTTTCTATATTGAACCTTGCTTAAGAGTAGTAGAGAGGAAAACTACAGCCCCCTGTTACCACTCTGACAGGGAGGAGCTAGTGGGTTTGTTCGAGGATGGTTACATTTTGCAACACGAGATTGCGTCAAAAGCTACTAAGTTGACGATCGTTTCCCGCACGCATGCATTGAAACAAAACGTTTTAAAGCCATGATTGGCATAACAGTTTAATGTATAATAGACAACATCACTTATTTATTTTCAGAGAACAGTAAATGTTAACACTATACAGAAGGAAGTTTACAGAGAGGATTTAATAGCAAACATATAAAACATCAGCCAACAATCTAACATTCCAGTAATGTAATTCCTTAAGTGGCCTCTACTCTCCTTTCTTATGTAGTCACTTGTCTTTACAGATAGAATACCTTTTTTTTCAGGAGCACACTACCCATCATATCATCAGAACTGCTTCTTCTAGAATTACATTCAATAAAATATTAAATGTACCTTTGTAACCAACTGTACATCTAGATAAAACCTCCTTCTAAAAGTTCTTGTACGATCAATAACAGCATAATCAGCATTGTCCCCAGGAAAAACTGTTAGATTTCACGGATAGTTTCAAGCAAGGGGAAGAAGACTAGACTTATGGTTACAATCTGTTGAAATATTATCTCATGCAGTGAAATGGAATTCAGATTTCTTTAAAGTAAGGACATGTAGTTACATACAAAATGTATTTATGGTGCAAAGCTTTTGGGCCTAATCATCATTCTTACAGCCTTGAATGCCAGTCTATAGTTGGTAGGATAAAATTCTTCTGATATGTTATGCCAGGTCCCCCAGTAGATTCCATTTCGCACCCCTTTGTACTTCTCCATGTAGTATTTCCCATTAAGGTTTGCTGCCATGCAGGCATCAAACCACCAGCCTGAGCTATAATAGGCCCCACAGTTCCCTGATGGATAACGATCATGGTCTCTATCAGGGGTGGTGAAGGCTCGGTTATTGTGATCATAGCTCCTGCTGAAGTGAAGGGCATCCCCCGCAGTTCCTGAATAATCACCCACTGATAGGCGATAGCGCATGCGCTCACTAGCAACCCTAAACTTTCCATACTGAGCATATTGCTTTACGCCGTCAAAGTCTTCAAGCTCAATTCGCAGGACCATATCCTTGGACCTGGTCAAGAGGTGGATCTTATCATTCCCCAACCAGAACTCTCCCCCCTTCAGCTGCCCAAATCCCATTCGGTAGTCAGCCCAACTCCGGTTGAAGCTCACACTGCCATCCTGGCGAAGCTGTATAACGGTCCACCCCCCGCCGTGTAGGTCCATGTCACAGACCACAGAGAAGGTCGCATTCCGGGGGTCAGGGGTTACATGATGCAGGCCAGATTTCTTTCCTTCCCTGCCGACGTGATCAGAGCAGTCTTTAGGTGTCCTGGTCACTGCATTGAGATTAATAGAAAACATTCTTTTCTACATTACATTTTTTATTGAGAACAAAATCTAATTGACAATGACAGCATAAAAAGACACAAATTCGTCTAAAAGATTGATTTGATGTGATCAGGATATGCACAGACAGGCTACTTTCATCCTTCAAACTGTTTAGTCTGGACATGGCCAGAGAAGGTCAGAAACAGCTGTGCGGCTGGCTCTGTTAACCTCACTATGGCTGATATGTGATAAATCAAAATAATAAAGGCAACATCTGTTACAGAGATGGTGATCTCAGACCTATTTGATTATATTAAATTATATGATCATTGGATTTTGTATCAGGGTGTATAGTTTTTTCAGTTAGAATCCTTATAACATTTTGTTTGGAGTTGATGTCATACCAATATAATATGAATTGGGCAATAACGGTTATCTCACAATTTCCACTCATGAACTACTGCAAAAGATCTCATTTCCTACACAGCTTTTTTCCTACCTCAAGCTATGTTTTATGAAAGTACAATCTTTAAATCAGACACATTTGAGGAAAAATGTACATAATTTTGGTCTTTATTCTTTTGGACGGTTTGCTCTCTCCCATTTGTTACTTGTTACATGGGAAATACATTTAGTGTTGCCAAGGTCTGCAACAACAACATTTTAAATAAACTGCATTTTATGCAAAAAATACTCATAGTTACTGCAATTCAGATTATGTAACACGTTACATCTACAGTTATATTCTCAAGACATCCGCATGTTATTAGTATTTTTTACAAATGTTTAATATTTATGATCATTTGGCATTATTTATAATTTACTCAATTCGGGCAGTGCTTGGCATTAGAAAGAAAGATTGATTGAGAATGGAAATAATATTTGAATGAGTTGTCTTACCCTCAGGGGGTGTCTGTGCAGGGCGAAGGAGCTGACTTCCGGTCTTGTTGAGCTTGTTGTCTTTGTGCTGAATCTCAATGTCCTTAGACTGGGCCCTCTCATGCTTTTCCATCTTCCCTCCAAGTATGCCCTGGGTGTTATTCAGGTTAGCAGCCACCTGGATTGTCTTTACGCGCAGCTCTCTTGCACTAGGCGTAGAGGAGTCAGGAAAAGGGCTTGGGGTGGGGGCGTCAGTACTGTGAAAGGTGGCTTTAGTTGGGCTTAAAGGAGATCTGATCATTGGGCTAGTTGCAGTTTTGTAGCTGTGGTTCCATATAGGTTTGAGGTAAGAGCTTTGGCTGGATTTGTCCATGCTAATAACGGTTGTATCTTTTTTGTGTAGGTTGACTGGTGACTGTAAGCTTAGATCACTACTGGTGACAATGCTGGTATGTAGAATCAGTTCCGTAGATATTTTACTCTCACCAAAGAGGTTTGAGTTCAGAGTAGGGCTAGTTTTTCTGGTTGGACTTGCTGTATCTTGTAATTCATAATGCTGGATTATTTGTCTATACATTGTTTTGGGGTTTGGGTTATTTATGCTTGGCCTTGTTGTGGCTGAGTGGCTAGAAACAGTCTTTAGGAAGTGCACTGGGGTGGTCCTCGGGTTCCATGTAGGGCCATTCCTGAACCTGGAAGTTGTGTGGATAGTCCTCTGGCTGGGCCTTATCTTTTTAGAGTGATGAGGTATATCTGTTGTTTTAGGAGAAGATAAGTGAGTGCTCTTAAAGGTTGTCAAAGGAACAGAAGAAGAATGTAACAATGCTGTAGACTTATTTTTAGATTTAACAACGGGTATTGGTTTTAGGATGGTTGTGCGTTTTTGGTAAGGTTTATACTGTGCACCAGTAGTTGGGTTTATCCAGGATCTGAGAGAAGACTTGACTCCAGGCTTTGATTCAGATCTTGACTTTTGGTTGGTATCATGTTGGAGATTTTTGGAAGGCTCAGAATTAAGGTTTAGGTCAACATTCGGCCCCTTTAAATGTGTTGCCTTGTGGTCAGGTTTAAGAAAAGGCATAGGTTCAGATTTGGACTTGAGGTCAGGCAGAGGCTTTTCAAATATTGTCTCTCTGTCCAGTGTAGGGATTTGCTGAGCAGAAATGGACTTTTGATTAAAACTGTCCTTTTGCTCTGGTTTGGGATTTCGCGTTTGGTCAGGTTCAGATCTTTGATCAAATTTATCTACAATTGTTTTGTCTAACACAGGTCTGTGGTGAGATTTAGGTTTTGGCTTTAGTACTGTAAGTTTAGGCTCAGGTTCAGATTCTAACGTAATTCTATCCAAAAGATCACTGTTGGGATCTATGGAATTTGGTTTTGGTTTAAGATTTTGATCGTGTTTCTTTTTGAGGTTGAGTTTGGGTTTTTTACCTGGTTTTGGCCCATTACCTAGGAAAGACAGAGCATCTGATTTGGATTCTGAACTTGGGCTGGTTTTTCCTGAACTGTGGCTGGAAAAGGATGTGGTCATCAGAGGGGTTTGGTGTGTTTCCGGAAGGTATGTCTTCATTGTGGTGCTCCATGTGTTGAAACTACCCCCTGGCTGGGTTGTGGTTGGACTATGATCAGTTGGGATTAACATATTTGGGCTACTTCTAAAATAAAAGGGAAAAGTAGCTGTTGTGGAGCTGGTTCTAGTACCTTGACTTCTTGACTTTGAAGATGTGTCCGAAAATGGACTGTTTGTGCTGTTGTTTGAGATTAGGATTTTAGAGCTGGTCACAATATGTTTGGGTTTTGTGGCAGGTCTTGATATATTTCTTTTTGGCATAATTTTAGACTTAGATTCCATGCCATGTTGTTTGTGTTGGTCTGGTTGGAAGATTCTTGTTGCTGGTTCAAATAAACTAGAACCTGGGCTAAGGGTCCCTTGCTCAGGTCTAGGTGAGCGAGTTGTTTGGATAGTGGTTTGTTTGTGAAGGATAGAAATGGTTGATACATGTTTAATGGTCCCCCGTCTGTCCACATTTGTTATTGGATCAGGTCTGAAAGTTGAGTTGTTGGTGAATATTCTTTCCAGTAGTCCAGCTGGAGTGGGAAGAGTAGCTGTTGGGCTTATTCGGCCTTTGTTGACATATCTGGTCCTTGGACGAGGCTTTTTCACAGTTTGGCTAGGTCTCATGTTCTCATATCTCACTGTCTTTTTGGTGTTTGTGGGCCAGTTTGCAAGTGTGTTGCTTGGGTTTTTGGCCGTAGTAATTTGATGAACACCTCCTCCAAAACTATGAGTGCTAAGAGTTTGTTCTTGTCTCAGGCTGGGAATCTGTGTATGTCCAGCCACTGAGGTGGTACTCCTTAAATTCAGGTCTAGATTAAGGCTAGGATCAAAGATGTCCTCTGGGCTAGGGAGAACTAAGCCGGTGATGGAATTTGTGCTGGAGCTAGTGCTGGATAAAAAGTTAGAATTTGGGACAGAGGTTGTGCGTGAGCCATAGTTGGTGCTGGTTTCTTGAAAACGGATGACACTTGATCCACTGTTAGTATATTTTATGTTACTAGAGCGTGTGTCAGACACAGATGGAAGTGCCGTTGTGACACGTTCCTCTAACATAATGAAATCAGGCCATGGACCTAAGCTAGGGTTTGGGAAAACCAAGGGACTAGGTAAAATAATGTCTGTCATACCCTCACTGGGCTTGCTCGATACCAGCTCCCCACCACTGTCTATTTGCATGCTTGGATCAGTTTTTTCCTTAATGTACTTCTTATCATTCCCTGCCTCAATAGACTCTTCTTCAATCTTTGCAACCTTATCTTTTTCTGTTCTCACCAAGTTCTCCATCTGCTTCTCTTTGTCATTGTCCTTTTCTCCATTTGACTTGGCTACCCTCTCCTTTTGCCGTTGTCCTTTATTTTTTTCTATATGTATGTGTTGCTCTATTGGCTTTTTTCTCTCCGCCTTCCACTCAGTCTCATTTTTTCCTTGCCAAGCATGATGGACCTGCATCTCATCCACTTGTTTCTCTTTATCTTTCACTATCTTGCCTTGTATTTTCTCCTCTAGTTGATACTCTCTTCCTTCTTGGGTGTCATCTTGACCTGTCGTTTCTTTTCTATCCTGTATGTTTTTCCTCCATCCCTCTGCACTCTTTCTTTTTCCGCCTGTCCTTTGAATCTTTTCTACATGGCCGCCTGTCTTGCTGCCGGGTTGCAACTCTGACTCCCATAAGATGTCCCTTTCATCTGATTCTGGCTTTCCCGCTTGCTCTTCCTCTGCTTTTACCGTTTCTTTCCCTTGTATGTTTTCTAGTTCTTTTTCTGAATCCCATTTATTTTTTTCTCTCCCCTGATTCTTTCTGTTCTTCCGCAAGTCACGGGACTCTTCCACTGTAGTATTTCCTGCTTCCAATTGATTTATTTCCTCTCCTTTCTCCATTCTCCCAGCATCGTTTTCTTTAACACAATCTAGCTCACCTGTGTTTCCCCCTTTACCTCCCTTTTCATTTCCCCAAACAACCTCTTTCTTCTCTTTCTCTCTCTCCAACGTGCACTCATGGCAAGCCTTTTTTAGCTTATCAATTGTTTCCTTAAGCTTCCGTACCTCTCTCAAAGTTTTCTCCAGCTCCCCAAACTGCTTTGGCAGGTGGACGAAGAGTGGCGGTAGGATGACTTGGTAAGGGCACGGGTTTTCATCTTGTCCCTCTCCTCCGCAAGTTCCGGAAAGTTTCAAAGAAACAGGGCAGCCCTCATGTCTCTTATTCCAATAGATGGCTCCCCCGCCAGGATTTGCTGTGATTTTTGAAAGGTTGGACAATACCAGCAAGGTCCCACACATGCACAGTGCTGCAAGCTTCATTGTGTCCTTTTAAGAATGTAATGAGAGAAAGGGAAAAGGAGAGAGAGAGAAAGAGGGTGCAGGAAGATGCCAAAGACCCACCTCAGTGTGGGAAGCTGTGACAGAGAGGAGGGGGACGGAGAGTGTGAAGGGAGGGGACAAATGACAAACTTCTCCACCATGTTTGTACGTGAGAAGAGATAGAGGCAAAATATATGAAGAGAAGAAAGACGTTTCAAGGAAAGGCTATCAGTAATCAGTTTTCATGAGATATTAAAAATCATAGATGGGGTTATTAAATTTGGCTGTTAAATGGATGGTAGAAACCTGTCATATATGGCATTAAATAATGTATAAAAGATTTCTACCTACCTCAACCTAATTGTGACATATAATGAGAATAATTTGTAGCCTATTCTCCCTCAATGCCATTATCTCACATACACAAAAATGACCTGTCATCAAATAGAGCATAGGAGTAAGAGTTACTCTGGCACATAAGGCTCAATAGGTCTTAAAACATACAATTGGAATATGTACTAGGTATAAATGTACATTTGAAGCACCATACTGAGCTCAGGTATGTACCCCAGTGTTTGTTGCAGTGGCAGACTGAAAAGGCATGTTTCGTATTCATCTTCAGTTGTGGTTTACTTCGGCTTCCGAGGGATAAAAGTCAGGAATGTAGGATCACATATTAGAGCCTGGAGGCCTGGTGGATGAGAATCCACTAACATAGTTCGATGCTTGACTGATTTGTTTTTGCACACTTTTACACCATTGTAAGGATTGTGGTATTTACATTACAATGTGCCCACTTTTGAGCTATGGGTCCAGATGTCCATTACAGATAAAAATGTAACATAATAATTGGGATCCTTGGTTTTGCATGCTTTACTGTATAAGATCAGTTTTGCCACATGTTTTGATATTATCTCAACTAAAAAGTCCCCATAACCTCTTCTGGAACTACCTTTGTACATATTTCTCTGTCTGACCTGAGAAGATATTTTGCAGCTGTTGCTTAATCATGACAACCTTCGGAACTCTTTTGTCTAACAAAGATGGCATTAGGGATAGACAGGGAAGGAAAATTAGCATGAGAGACAGGGTGGGGGAGTCTAAGGTCACTGATTCACAGACAGATCTTTTTAAACTATGGCATTTAATCCCTTGTTGAGGTTGTGGCAATTTAGATGTGTTTTTATTTTCCTGGGAGTGTGTCAGAGAGGAGTTTTCCAAAATCAGATACATACAGAACTTTGTGAAGTTGTGAGCTATGCTAAACAGCTTACATTTCTAAAATTTGGCTTCAATACTGGACGTAAACCAGAACAGTGTAACATGTCCCCTTTTAATCAATCCAAAACTCCAGCACTTAACATTGGAAAGGGTGTGAGTGAAACGTTTACACTTTAGAAAGCCTCCTGTTGTAAAGCTAAGCTGTGTTAATTTACCATCCAACAAGCACATCGTTACGAAACCTGGTATAAACCCCTGTTTTTATGGAAATAAGACATGCCTGCAGTACAAACGGATCAAGGTTAGTGTAATTATAAACTACCCATAATAGTATAAGTAGATCTATTTATATCTATATATAATCTAAAATAGTTTGCATTTGATTTAGAAAGGGTGGACTGATTTTGATTGTTGTCTCAGGCTAATGATTTTTTATGATAGATGCAAAACATAGTTAGTTATACCAAAAATACCAGGAGTCTTAGCTTTACCCATTTATGGTCCAGAGAGTTTCTTTCTACTCCCGGTGCCCTCTGTCTTGGAAAAAGCTGTTTTGAATTCCCTTACTGTGCCGGCTTGCCCCACTCACTGTTCTAGGCTGTGTAAACACTCGTTTTTCCAAGCACTGCCTGGAATAAACATTGGCGATCATTCTATTTTTGCCGCTTTGCCTTACTGCCAGGCACTTCATCTCCATCCACAGCAAAGTGACTGTGACCTGTCATGTCTGCTCTGGGCATAAGTGTGTACTTTTCAGTTAGACTGCAGTGAGTCCCATGTTTGTCTGGCCATGCAAGTTTATGGTAATGTTTTTATTCTGAGGATTCATAGGTCCATTGTATTCCTTTTTGTTGAGGATGACAAATGTGAAAGACATAGGTCAAGTGCATGTTGTCGTTATACGTTGTCTCATGTATTGCAAAGTTTTTTAATTAGATCTTAAAATGTTCAAACAACTTTTATATGAAACATATTTTCTATCTCTCTAGACTCACTCCCAATCACAAACGCAGACAAATAAAACAATTGTTTACACCGTTGACTTTCTCTTAATGGATTGTTTCTGATGCATCTATTTTTTTTATAATTTATTTCACATATTCATCGGACAATGAATCTTTTATGAGAGTAGGACTAAGTGGCCCCCACATCTGGGCTGGATTTCCCTTTCTCCGCCAAAAACAGATAACGTCAAGTAACTTTGTGTGTGTTCCAAAAACCTGGACTTCATTAGAATATTGTTTAAAATTGTGATTCAATATTAATCGGGTTGATGAACTTTGTGAAAAAGGCCTAACGTCAGAGTACGTTGTTTGGTTCACCCATTCAGTCAATCAATCAACCATAGAGAGTGAAGTCGGCTTCGATGTGGGATTGGATGGAGCTAAAATCCAGTATATCAGATTAAATGTCTAGTTTCCGCCTACAGAAAAGTCTATGATGTCCTAAAAGAGCCGTCTATTTGCCATCCCTGCTCCAATAAGTATTTTTGTTTCGATAGGCTACTGCAGATGTTTTTACCATCAAAACGCTTTTGGAAGGTGCGAGCCAAAAGAGTAATTTGCTCCCACACACTGTATTCAATATTTCCATGGTTACCATCTCAATGAGTGTGCTTTGTCTATTATGCACTTACAATAAATGTTTTGATCCAAAGAAACAAAAATACTTGGGCTTTTAGATGGACTAAGCCTGTCTAAAGATCACGGGACAGTGTACACTATGATTGCTGTCTAATCACTCTTGTTTACATATTACAAGTGAGGTGGTAGTATAAATCGGGTTTTTTTCTGTAACATATATATACAAGGTAACTTTCCACTCATATAATGAATATCTATCTTGTGTTCACTGACATTAGATCGTAATCAAATACCAGTGCATTAATAAAATGGCATGTTCTAACAGTTTTATGAGAAAATGAATAAAAACAATTGCTTAGAGGTTGGATTATTATTCATTCGAGATAAGGCAAAAAAAATAATAAAGATGATGGGATGGGTGACATGTGATATTGGTTGTGTAATCCTTAAACAAGTAGAACTGTAAGCTATCGGAGCGTTTATCATTTCTTTTTTTCTTCTAAAGAATAAACAGCTATGATTGTGACGATAAACCACTTTTGTTCTGAGACTGCCATCTAGTGGAAGAATACGATGCAGTACATTTGTACAAAACATTTTATTTCTGAGAGGAGGCATTTAATGAGTTGACGCCATCACCGTTTACGTCAAAGAAGTCATTTGACAATGATCAGTCGGTGACAGCAACTGTCCCAAATCTAGTTTTGGCGCTATTGTTCGTGTAAAACATATGCATGTACACAATTCTGACCATGAGCGTTGAATGTGTTGTGCAAGGTCGGGGGAATGTGTGCATGCATGCATGACAAGATAAATTAATACTCTTTACACAATACAGAAGGTGGAATTGGTCAACTGGATACCTTTTGCAGTGTGGTTAGTACCGTGCCAAAAACGCCCTCAATTAACATAATCTCGTACACTCTAGTCAAGCAATGCTTCCAAGTTAGGACCTTGAATGCAACCAGGTTTACATGCCCTAACCTCCCCCATTCTGCGTTCTCCTACCCAACGTTGAACAAAAAGCCCCGCCTCCCCCTTGCTCTCACGGACCACTTACGTATGACCGTAAAAAATAGAAACTTCCAAGATGGCCGAGTCCGTGGACTCCATGCATTTCGCAGCAAATAGCAAAACAAATTCCCCTAAACCATTGCTACCTAAAAGGCCACCTGAGAGCCGACCACAGTCTTCCAGCGATATTTATTCTCCACCTTCAAAGAAAGTCCGAATTGAAGACAAGACTTTGAAACATAAGAAACTGAACGGAGAGGTCTGCGCAGGGGAAAAACACAACGGGAAGCAGAGTTATGGGAGCCCAGCGAAATGGAGTTTCGGCCCGGCCAAGGCAAGCAACTCCACCGCGCCCGCTAGAAAAATCTTCAAGATCAGCAACTTCCTTGCCTCTCCTCACAAAGTAAAAAGGAATAAGGAGAAACGACACAAAGATAAAGATAAAAGCGTTCAAACGCAGAGTTTACTAATGGATAAAGTAAGCCCGGATAACGTTAGCTGCCATACAAAGACAGAGAACGGTGACGTGAAAATGTTACAGAGAGGTATGGCAGTAATCAATTGTTTGTATATGGCAACATTGTATTATTGCAGTTATTATTGGCGTAAGCATTCAAATAACAATATCGGGTAATTCACACACAAATATTATTCAACTCTATTATTGTCCAATTTGTATCATACATTTATGCCTACACGTGCTTATGTTTACGGAGAATGTTTTGTCAGTTTTAACTGGCATTATACTGTCCTGTTTGTATTTTTCAAGATCACGTTAATAAGGCTAAGGAAAGAGATAAAAAACGAGAGCGGGATAAAGAGAAAGAAAAGGAGTGGAAGAATCATAACGTATTGCCTGTGAATGACATTGGTAGAGAGAATGGAGATGAATGTTCTTTACAGACAGGTAAGAAGGAGCTTAACAACCTTTTAGTTTTCTTCTCAAGATCGGTGTACCTTTCAAATTTTCTAAAATACATCAGGAAAGTAACATTTCTCTATTGATGTGTGCTATCCGTGTAACATTTTATTGCATTTGTTAGACAGCTTTTTGTAGAGCAACGAATATTCACTTTAGTGTACCCATTTTCTTTCAGTGTCAACAGAGGTTGCAGACACGGTTGACATTCCCAAAGTCATGTCTGAGGAAGAAATTCTCCTGAAGAAGTTGAAGAAGAAGAAGAAAAAGAAGCACAAAGATGGCGAGAGAGAGAAGGAAAGAAGGAACCGGCCTAAAATGTACCACCGGTCCTGCCAGACGATGTGTTCCGGCCTGTCATTGGATCTACCAGACCTCCTTAGTAAAATAAATGGGAACAACAGCAGCAACCTACTCCAAACCCTTACAGCTCCACACCAGGGTCATCAGGACTCTCTCCTCCCCACCACCACTACCTCCAGTTCCTGTCTCCACAAAATCAGAGAGAGGCTGCGCTATGGCTCCCCACTTCACAGCACATCATCCCCAGGTTTGGTTGGTTTGGAGTTTGGGCATCTAATCCACGTCGAGCAGCAGGCTAACGGAGGAGCCTCGGTGGCACATGCCTACAGCGAGCAGCTTTGCGCTCTCTCACCAGCAGAGATGCAACGCTTTGCTCAAGAGTTTGTGACCCTTTCATTTAGTGAGGACCAGAACCAGGCAGCTTGCTATGTGATGGGAATCATCCATGGAGCTGCATCTTACCTCCCAGACTTTCTCGACTACTTTTCCTTCAATTTCCCCAACTCGCCAGTTAAAATGGAAGTTCTTGGGAAAAAGGATATAGAGACTACCACCATGGCCAACTTCCACACTCAGGTGAGAATGTGCTGCTGCTTTTGTTTGCCACTTCCACTGCCAGTCAGAGATGCTGTAGATTACTTACAAAAAGGAGCAAACAAGGGCCCTGGGGAAGCCGTTACTGTAGAATGCAGACATCAATGTACGTATCTGTCTGTGTTGGGAGGTTTTGAGGGTGGGTGTTGGTGTAACTCACCTACCTAAGTGAATTGTCAGAGAAGAGAGTTTGCTGCGTACTTTGTTTAGGTCTTGGAATTGTGTTGGTAGAGGAACCATGAGCTGCTTTTATGTTGTCTTTATGATTATTTTCACCTCTACTCCCACCTCTCAAAGTGCTGACTACTTTGATCCTTATGACAGTTTACCAAGGTGTTTGGACATGTGGCTCTTTCATTTTTCAGTTAGGTGAAAGTTTGCATTAGTATTTTTTCTTCATCTGGGGACAATCAGGTAGCCTAGCAACACTGTCTACAGCAGTAAGTAATTCAGAACCCGACATGCTTCCTTACTAAACTTACAGAAATGCGGAAGGCAAAGTTATCACATTTGTATACATTTCAGTCTTGAAGGAGAGTAAAAGACTTGTTTGTGAACGACACTTTTCTTTAATAACTCTTGGTAAAGTCAATTACCAATAAGAATCACAGAGAAGTGTTATAGCCATGTGATTTTTGAGGGAATATGATACATAGATAAAATGTCTGAGACGTAGATTCTAGAGCTATTGTGGAATAAAAGAAATATCTGCATTTACATAAGGATGGTGTCCTGTCATGTAGTAGTTTATTGCCAATTATGGATCATTGCTTTGCCAATCAACTGATAAGTTTATTATGTGCTGTGTGAATCTAATATGTTTGTCATTCGCTGCAAGCATATTGTTGACGTGGTTTGTTATCACAGCGGGAAACAACGCATCTACTGCCAAATTGACTTGAAAGCTAATTATAAGCAAGAATAGCACAGAATATTCAGACACTTCTTGTCTTATTTAGAATGAGTCTCAAAGATGCCCTAGCTGTAAATGAAATAGACAAGGACACAACTTTATTTAAAGGATAAATTTATGGGACAAACCTTTTGTGCCTAAATAGTTCCTCACTGTGATTAAAGACAATGATAGAAATGCTCTGGCAGTACTAGTATTGTATTGTGTGGTGCGGCAGGTGAAGAGGACTTACTCCCAGGGAACGTACCGAGCCGGGGCCATGCGGCAGGTCAGTCTAGTAGGCGCTGTGGACGAGGAGGTGGGGGACTACTTCCCAGAATTCATCAACATGCTGGAGGAATCCCCATTTCTCGAGGTGAGTGAGGTTGCATGCATGATCGGTGTTTGGGTGTGACTACGGTGGCATCTTGTGTGTGCTTTCTAGCTGCCCACTGTAAGCAGGGTGTGATACTTTTGAGTGTGTTTGCGTGTTGCAGGTGTCTCTTGCTGTGTTGTTTTCTGTGAGTGTAATATTGATGTTAGAGTATGACCGCCCCCTCTGCGTTGCTGCAGCGTACTCTGCCATGGGGCACTTTCTCCAGCCTGCGGCTGCAGAGCCACACAGAGAGTGACGACGGCCCCATCATGTGGGTTAGACCTGGGGAGCAGATGATCCCTGTGGCAGACATGCCCAAATCTCCCTTCAAGCGGAAAAGGTGGGTGTAGCTATGAAATGCTCTTGACCTCTTAATGTGAACTGCACGATCCTTAAAAAACAAATGTTAAAAGTTGTTGTTGGGAAGGTTTAGCTCCTCATTGACTCCACATGTGCTCATTTGTAAAACAATATTTGACCGCTTCAAAAATATGTTGCTTACAATATTGTAACATCGCTGTCTTGCGGGTAACTTCTGTGGGAATGCTGATTTTTACACTTTTTATATATTTTTGTATGGTGTTTCACAGGTCCACCAATGAAATTAAGAACCTGCAATACCTGCCGAGAGCCAGTGAGCCCAGAGAGATGCTGTTTGAGGACCGAACACGCGCCCACGCTGACCACATAGGCCAGGGCTTTGAGAGACAGACCACGGCAGCTGTCGGGGTGCTGAAGGCTGTGTGCTGTGGCGAGGGGTGCTTGTCCAGCTATTGCTCCCATGCATCCTATATATTCACCCTCACACATTTGTGTAAACAGCCAACTGATGGTCACTCTGTACCCCCCCCCCCCTCCCTATAGTGTCGACGCCCCAGCGAGGATCACCAAAGACGTAGTCTGTTTCCATGCTGGAGATTTCTCTGATGTAGTGATGAGGCTGCAGTTGGACCTACATGAGCCACCTCTATCACAGGTAACTCTCTCTCTCTCTCACTCACTCACTCACTCACTCACTCACTCACTCACTCACTCACTCACTCTCACTCACTCACTCACTCACTCACTCACTCACTTGTCAGGACAGCACATCCACAAGCCTGGCCACGTGACTGCACAAGAAAGTGTGCACGCACGCACACACGCACACATACACGCATCTTCACCTCACTTCACCATGCTAGACACTTGACTCATCTGGCTCGAATTATGTAAATCAGCTTTACAGGCTTTCGGGAAGCATGGCTCTCCCTTGCCATGGTCTCCTTTTTGGCAGTGCTGAACTCTCATTAAAGTTCTGATTACCCACAGAGCTCTGACTTACCATGGATGAGACCAATTGTCCAAATACCACATGCTGGGACCCAAGTCTTTGCCAATGCGTTTCTGTCTCCCCAATAATTATCAAGTCTCTGAAAAGAACTTTGTTAGCCTCCCATTTATAAACCTAAATAAATAACTTCTAAAAGCTACAACTGCAAAACAATTTAAATCTATGGTTTGAGAAATATGTTTATTTGATTGGTACTGCGGTTTTACAGTGCCACCCCTTAAATTCTACTATCACACCAGGTCACACTTCCCACAAGGCTGACTGGTAGCCATGGCAACATCCCTCAGTGCCCTCCAATAACAGCGCTGTTGCTATGTAACTGTGAAGGAAGGTTTTGTGGAATGGTGACCTTCGCTTTCTTTTTATTTGTTCCCCTGGAAAACCAGTGAGAGATGAATAAAGATGGGGGGCCCCAAATAAAAGTGCTATTTTCTTATCAAAGTGGAACTTTTTGGTTCTTTTCCAAGCCATGATAAGTTTAGCCTAGTGCCAGTGTGTATCCAGTCACAGAGCGCAGTCAGCAAGCAACAGTTTTTTCCCAATGTGGATAAGAGATGTTCCCCCAGACTTCCATTTTAAACGATATTTAAATCTTTCTAAATGGTCCAAGCCCCTTGGGCCCCCAGGGCTTGTTGACATCCCATAGCGTCAGACGCTGTCATTTCAAAGGCCTTATGAATAATTGAAGTGTATTCTGTTCCAGGGGCGTTGGAGGAAACCAGAGCAAAATGGTGGATATCGAGTAACGTCAACAATTAGTCTTTCCGAGTGTCATCAAACGGTCCTCTGACCAGGGAGACGGGCGAGGGGGAGTGTCGGAGAAAAGAGGCCAAATCCACGAGCTCGCCGCCCGACACGAACCACATCGGAAAAAAAGGAATCGAGGAACCGGGGCCGTTTCCGGCACAGGATCGACAGAGAACCAAAAAATGGCATGAGTCACTGGTCGATGTGTGTTGCCTGAGTTTGTGGTCCCTCCCTAGCTGGTCTCCGCTCCACCACCCCCACCTCCTCCCTCTCCTTCTCCTCCTCCTCCTGCCATCGCTCACCAGAGCAGGCCTTCCTGTGTTTGTCAAAGCCCAAACCCAAACCGCCGGGGAGCCTCCACAAACCTAGTGGAGCCGCGCGCTCCTCTCCGTGCACGGCCCATATCTGCAAGGCACAGGGGCAAGCCACCGGGCCCCACAACAGCCTCAATCGCCATCTTATTTCTCATTAGCAGGGGGTGGGGAATAGGGGGAAAATGGGGAGCTTTTTTTGAGGGAACAGCGTGTGCCTCTGTATGTTTTGGGGGGTGAAATGAAGCGTGCCTGGTACCGATTGGAAATGTGAAAGGACTCTTTGGGATTCTTTGCCCCCTCTTACATCCAGCCAGTGGAGAACAAACGCAAAACCAGCGCTACAATGCAGGAACGCCACGTCACCTTCGGTGGCAACTTGCAGAGTGTGTATGCATGCTTTTTTGTGGGAGTTAATGCTGTGTGTCTGTGCATGAAGGAGTGTGTGTGTGTGTGTGTGTGTGTGTGTGTGTGTGTGTGTGTGTGTGTGTGTGTGTGTGTGTGTGTGTTTG
>JAVQJS010089439.1:0-20538 GCA_036024795.1 Galaxias rostratus | reverse complement strand
ATATATTATATGTGTGTGTGTGTGTGTGTGTGTGTGTGTGTGTGTGTGTGTGTGTGTGCGTGTGTGTGTGTGTCAGCACTAAGGAAGGGGGCGCTGTTAAGCTCTGGGACCAGGAGATGAAGCGTTGCCGGGCTTTCCAGCTGGAGACGGGTCAAACCGTGGAAAACGTCCGCTCTGTGTGCCGGGGGAAGGTGGTGCACACTACACCCTACATACTACATACTATAGTGCACACTACACCCTACATACTACATACTATAGAACACACTGCACACTACAAACTATAGTACACACTACATACTACATACTATAGTACACACTACATACTATAGTACATACTGCTTACTACATACTATAGAACACAGTACTTACTGCATACTATAGTACATACTGCTTACTACATACTCTAATACACAGTACACACTGTATACTACATACTATAGTACACACTGCATACTACACACTATAGTACACACTACATACTACATACCATAGAAACACACTACATACTACAGAACACACTACATACTGCATACTATAGATCACAGTGCATACTGTAGTGCACAGTACACACTGCATACTACATACTATAGTACACAGTACACGTTGCATACTACATACTACAGTACATACTGCATACCGTAGCTCTGTGTGCCAGGTTAAGGTACTGCATACTACATACTATAATACTTGCTATATACTGGGAAAGGTGAGGAACTAGCACAACATACTAAATACTAGTACTAGCTCTGTGGGGGGAAAGGAATGGACTGCTGGAAGTCTCCACCCCCAGGACTGTAAAAATGTCACATTATTAAAGTTGCCAATAGTCATTGACATCATTTATTAATGTAATTAATCAGAAAGTCCTTTATGTACATTTCAATAGTCAGTCTTCTCTGTGTTGCTCTCGGAGGAGAATCCTGGTTCTCTGTGTGGCATTCTCAGGGTCCAATCCTGGTCCTTGTGCTCTCAGGATAAAATCCTGGTTCTCTCTCTGGTGTTCTCAGGATAAAATCCTGGTTCTACTCTGTGGTGTTCTCTGGGTAAAATCCTAATTCTCTCTCTGGTGTTCCCAGGGTAAAATTCTGGTTGGGACCAAAGACGGAGAGATCATCGAGGTAGGAGAGAAGAACGCAGCGTCTAACACCATGATCAACGGTCACACACACGGCCGCATCTGGGGTCTGACCTCTCACCCCTCCAAGGACCTCTTCATCTCCGCCAGCGACGATGGCACCATTCGCATGTGGGACCTGGCCGACAAGGTGAGAGGTCAAACCCTAAATAAGTCTAACAGACTGACAGACGGACAGTGAGAGACAGGCGGACAGACAAACAGACAGACGGACAGACGGGCGGACAGACAAACGGACTGACGGACGGACAGGCAGACAGGCAGAAAGACAGACAGACAGACAGGCAGGCAGGCAGAACGAAAGACAGGCAGACAGAACGACAGACAGACAGGCGGACAGACAGGCGGACAGACAGACAGACAGACAGACAGACAGACAGACAGACAGACAGACAGACGGGCGGGCGGACAGACAGACAAGCAGACGGATGGACAGGAGGACAGACAAACAGGCAGGCAGAACGACAGACAGGCAGTCAGATAGAGGGTTTAGACAGACAGACAGACAAGTCAACCCAAAGGAGTTCTGTCTGAGGTTTAATTAGTGCAATCTTTTTTTTTGTTGATTTGTGAACAACACTAACGCGTATCTTATGCATGTCACCTCACGGACACATACCGTAATCTGTATCCTGGCAACACGGGCTGACGAGGGGGGGCGTGCGCGTGTTCACAACCTGTGCTCTCTCTCTCTCCCCCAGAAACTCCTGAGCAAGGTGAGCGTGGGCCACGCGGCAAAGTGTGCGGCGTACAGCCCCAACGGGGACATGGTGTCCATCGGCACGGAGAACGGCGAGTTCATCGTCCTGCTGGTCAACTCCCTGGCCGTCTGGGGGAAGAAGAGGGACCGCAGCGTGGCCATCCAGGACGTCCGGTGAGAGACCCCGCCCCCCCGGCCGACACGCTCTGGTTGGCTCCTTATTTGATTGGCGTTTGATGAAGCCCTGTCGTAACAGAGATGAGTCTTCACACCAGGAAAAGCATTCCACACACAAATATAATATCATTTGCAGCGATCTAAACACAAATATATAAGAATTAACAGTGTTTGATACACATGAAAGGGTATAAATAGCATTTTAAACACAAATTTAGTGGATTGACAGAATTTAAACAGTACAAATGTAACAGAATTAACAGCATTAGAAACACAAATGTAATATCATTATAAGCATTGAAAACATTTGATGCACAATGAAAAGATAAAAAAAAATGTAAGAATTTAAATTACAGAATTTGACATTTCATTATGTCACCCTTACCCAAATATAACACAATATAAGCACATTATAAACACTGCATTTGACTGGTAAAGATAATAGAAATATTGTGTGCATGTATGTCTGTTTTTTATGTGTGTGTGTGTGTGTGTGTGTGTGTGTGTGTGTGTGTGTGTGTGTGTGTGTGTGTGTGTGTGTGTGTGTGTGCGTGCGTGTGCACGCGCAGGTTCAGCCCTGATAACCGTCTCCTGGCTGTCGGCTCATTGGACAGTGCCGTGGACTTCTACGATCTCACCCTGGGACCCTCCCTCAACCGGATTGGCTACTGCAAGGACATACCTGGCTTTGTCATTCAGGTGGACTTCTCAGCAGACAGCAGGTTCATTCAGGTGAGAGGACGTAGGACAGCAGAACCCATTCAGGTAACAAGACGTAGCAGGTCCATCCAGGTAACAAGACTTAGCAGGTCCATTCAGGTAACAAAACTTAGCAGGTCCATCCAGGTAACAAGACTCAGCAGGTCCATTCAGGTAACAAGACTTAGCAGGTCCATTCAGGTAACAAGACTTAGAAGGTCCATTCAGGTAACAAGACTTAGAAGGTCCATCCAGGTAACAAGACTTGGCAGGTCCATCCAGGTAACAAGACTTGGCAGGTCCATTCAAGTGACAAGGCTTAGACAGCAGGTCCATTTAGATAAGGGGACATAGGACAGCAGGTCCATTCAGGTAAGACATGAGGTACATTTAAGTAAGAGGTCTTAGAACAGTACATGGTTCTATGTGTTTCTAAGTAATGAGCCTGGTTCTGTGTGGTTGTAAGTGATGAGCGAGTTTGGTACTGTGTGGTTCTAAGTTCTGAGTTTGGTTCGGAGTGGTTCTAAGTTTTGAGTTTGTTTCTGTGTGGTTCTAAATTATGAGTTTTGTGTGGCTCTAAGTTATGAGTTTGGTTCTGTGTGGTTGTAAGTTATGGGTTTGGTACTGTGTGGCTCTAAGTTATGAGTTTGGTTCTGTGTGGCTCTAAGTTATGAGTTTGGTTCTGTGTGGTTCTAAGTTATGAGTTTGGTTCTGTGTGGTTCTAGGTGTCCACAGGCTCGTACGTTCGTCAAGTCCATGAGGTTCCTACAGGGAAGATGGTGACAGAATCTTCGATTATTGAGAGAATCACATGGGCGACCTGGACAAGGTAAGACCTTCAACACCATCCTAACAGTACTATCCCGTATTGACCCTAACTCTGACCCCTGACCCTTGGTAACCTGGACAAGGATAGACCTCATCACCATTCTAACAGTACAATCCCGTATTGACCCTAACTCTGACCCCTGACCCTTGGTAACCTGGACAAGGTAAGACCTCATCACCATTCTGACGGTACTGCCTTGTAATGACCTTAACCCTGATGCTGGTTGCCAAGGGTAGCATGCAGCACGTCTCCACGCCGACTGCAATCCAGTCTATCAAACGTATCAGGAACACTTTCTTAATGTCATTGAAACCTCCGTTTCTGGTACCTGTGGGGGTAAACACTATTACTACCACTAACCCTGACCCCCACCCCCCCAGTGTTTTAGGAGAGGAGGTCGTTGGGGTGTGGCCTCGGAACATCGACACCGCGGACGTGACCTGTGCCTGCGTCTCCCACGCCGGCCTGAGTGTGGTAACCGGGGACGACTTCGGCCTCGTCAAGCTCTTTGACTTCCCCTGCACTGAGAGATACGTGAGTCCCCGCAATCAAAGATGTCATACATGTTGGGTGAGCAAGTCTGGCGCAAATTGGCTGGCGTGGTATCACTCCGACTGAGTGTAGTGTTTGATAGTTGTCAGTCCATTAGTTAGTGAAGTGTATGATAATAATTGGCTAATTGTGTAAAAGCGCTTTGAGTGTCTTGATAAAGCGCCTCAAACTAAATAAAATGAATTATTATTATTATTATTATTATTATTATTGTTGTGTTGGAGGATATGTAACCGTGTGAGGATGTGCATTGGATGAGGGTAGGATGGTGTAGTCGTGTACCCTGTTTGACCAGAAGGACACGGAGTGGCGGCCATGTTGTTTACGTAGTCAGTCCAAGCTGTAATTACATCAATGGACTTTTAAAAAAACGTCATTAGACACCAAGTCTAATGAAAACGCAGAGTGTGCTTAAAGCCTCAACAGACTGCCCCTCCAGGAAGGTGGCAAAGTAGTTTGTTAGTAATAATAATAATAATACATTACATTTATAAGGCGCCTTTCAAGGCACTCAAGGTCGCCGTACAGCAATATAAAAAAAAAACACTTCTCCAGTAACCATGTAAACAACCTTTAAAAAACAATTCTCCACACTGAGATAGGAAAGTTTGTTTGTAACTATTTAAACTACCTTTAAAATAAAATTCTCCACACTGACATAGGAAAGTAGTTTATGTCAGTAACTCTGAAACTACTGATGAAACAACAGATTCCTCGGCTAAGTCTCAGCGGCCCTGTGCTCTAATCGACCTCTGATGTAATTAGCGGTAAAGGAAGTCGTCCCACCTCCACTGCGCCGCCGTCCCCCCCCCCCCCCCCCCCCTTCCCCCCACTCCCTCTGCCCCCCCTCTCCACCCCGCCTCCGCTCATATGAAAAGCTTGGCTCCTTGATTTAATTGACTAATTTCCCCAGGCGTTGTGACACGCTAGCATAAGTCGCCGCGCTCTGGAACACTAGACCAGCTCCTTAGCACACTCTTTCTTAATCAGGGGGCCATTTTGTTTAGCCTGGCCTTTGTTTCTTCTAAGTGATTTATAGTTCTCCAGGCTAGGCGCAGAATGCTGCAGGGGTTTGTGGCCATTTGAGTTATCATGGGATTAAACATCGCCAGCAAAAGACCTAAACTGGGGGGGGGGGGGATATTAATGTTGATATGCTCCTGTTTAAAAATGTTTATGAACAGCTGCAGCTGTCACACACGTTTTTTTGTGTGTAAAGGAGCAGATATGTTTTATCATAAACGAATAACAAACTAAGCACGCATGTTAATATAAAACCTTTCGCCGCAAGGATATTTTTTGGGCAAAGCATAAAAAAATATTGGTCTAGACTAAACATACAGGGGACTTTAGCCCCAAAAATGGCCCCTAAGGGGCGTCACTGCATCTGCCAATGCTGGCACCATCACAAGTCATTTGTCATCCTCCATACCCCCAGAGAAAGTTGGCCAACATCAGGCCCTTCCTGCTGCGGAGTGCACCGCATACTAATCTGTTCCCTGCCCATTCTACACCAAGGTTCACTCAGGCTCTCTCTCTCTCGCTCTCTCTCTCCTGTCTGGGGCCTTGTGCGTGTGTGAGTGAGTGAGGGCGTGTGTGAGAGGGGAAGTGTGAGTGAGAGCGTGTGTGTGTGTGGGGGGTGGGGTGTGAGTGAGGGCGTGTGTGTGTGGGGACGTGTGTGTGTGGGGGCGTGTGAGTGAGTATGCGTATGAGTGTATGTGTGTGAGTGAGGGTGTTTGTGTGTGTGTGTGTGTAAGAGAGCATTCATATGAGTGTGTGAGGGAGGGCGTGTGTGTGTGTGCGTGAAGGAGTGTGAGGGAGTACCAGTGTGAGTGGGAGTGAGTGAGTGAGAGTGAATATGTGTGAGTGAGAGTGTGTGTGTTGGAGTGGGTGTGTGTGTGTGTGTGTGTTTGTGAGAGAGAGAGAGAGTTTATGAGTGTGTGTGTGTGTGAGAGAAGCAGCAGGAATAGGACGATTAACCGATCCACTGGCATAGAACAGAGCTCAGACATAGGCTTCTTTCAAAGGTCTCAGAGCGACCACCCCCCCACCCCCCCAAAAAAAGTCCACACATACACAGAGATAAAGTCTACATCCACAACGTTGAGCTGTGGAGGACAACCGGATAGCAGGATGGAGGAAGACTTTGGCGGAAAGGCCCTCAGGTGGGGATAGAACCCCGGATCTTCTTACTGTGAGGCAACAGTGCTAACCCCTGCGCCATCGTGCTGCCCGAGACTGGACTTAAAAAGGTCAAATCCACAAGTCAGAACTCCGCGAGAATTACAACGATTTGACGAGCTGGACCGGAAGCTGAAGGTAGAGGGAGAGAGCAAACGAGGGATTGTAGCAACAACGAAGAAAATTATATGAGAGGGAGGGAGGGAGGGAGGGAACGAGGGATAGTAACAACAACAAAGAGAATGAAATGAGAGAGACGGAGAGGGTGAATGAGAGACTGGAACAATGAAAAGATTGAAATAAGAGGGAGAGAAGGAGAGGGTGAACAAAAGACTGGAACAATTAAAAGATTGAAATAAGAGGGAGAGATGGAGAGGGTGAATGAGAGACTGGAACAATTAAAAGATTGAAATAAGAGGGAGAGATGGAGAGGATAAATGAGAGACTGGAACAATTAAGAGAATCAGAGGGAACAAAAAGGGAGAGACGGAGAGGGAGAATGAGAGCGTGAAGAAGAGAATAAGAGATTGTAACAGGGAAGAGAATCAGACGGAACGAGGGAGAGACGGAGAGACGGAGAGGGTGAACGAGAGCGTGAAGAAGAAAATGAGTATAAGCTAATAAGTATAACATAATATAATAAGTATCATATGAGATGTAGAGAAAGGAGTGTGAGCAAGAGATTGTAACGGAAGAGAATCAGACGGAACGAGGGAGAACGAGAGACTGGAACAATCAGGAGACTGAAATGGGAGGGAGAGACGCAGAGGGTGAACGAGATACAGAGGGTGAACGAGACACAGAGGGTGAACGAGACACAAGGAACAAAGGAGAAAGCCAAGGGAGCAGCAAGGGTGAAACTAGAAGATAATGCCCAGGAGGAATAGGTGAGATCAGGTTGGAGAGTGTGTGTGTGTGTGTGTGTGTGTGTGTGTGTGTGTACAAAATGAGAAGTGAGGGGGAACCACCCAAAGGGGACCAGCAGGGGGGGCTAGAGAGCAAACGAAGGGTCCAGGGCAAAGTTGGAAAAAAGGGTGAAGAAGAAAGAGACTATATTATCTCGTAATGTATCTGAAGCTGTGGGCGACCGGGAGAGGCAGACGGCTCTCACTTGGCGTCGAGAGTTCTTATCTGGCAGAACAGAGAAGAAGAAGAAGCGCCAACAGGCCAACGACTGAATGCGCTGGATCGTTAACGAGTACGACGTTGTCAAAGCGTGCCGATTGGCCTGGAACCCTCAGACATCATCAAGAGGCAATTGAAGAGAGAAGGAACACAAAGCGTAAGGAGAGCATTGCACCGGCATTATCGAGTCCTCAAAAGGCAGGAATCGCTTTTTCCATCTTCTCAGAAATGAACAAAGGGATGTTTCCAGACTCAAAACATCTCATCGTTTTTAATCAGGAGAACCAAACACTATGTCTGCTCGTCCACTCGTTTGCGAGCCAGACCTCCTTTGTTTCCTAGCGTGCTGCTATGGCTGTGATGATAATTGAGGGGCCACGTACCTCATCAGCTTCATCCAACACTATTAGTGCTTAATCAGTGCCTGCCAAAGGAGTGTGTGGTCTACAGTGAAACCACCCGCACGCACAGGCACCGAGTCAATAAGAGAAAACGACACACATCACAGCCCTTACTGCCCTCACACTTCTTTTTAAATGCATTGCTTTTCTATATTTTGTACTTACTTTTTTGTAATTTAAGATTTTGTGTTCTTAACATGACTTATTTTATTCTGCCGAGTTGACCGACTCTCGTCCAGCACGTGTCATTGCATGTTGGCCCTGCGTTATTTGCATATGACAAACAAATGTGAAACTTGAACATCACGTACGACTAACCGTTCGGGTTCGGCTGTTGGATCACATCAAGGAGCCGCGGCGAACACACAGCGGTGATCCCTGTGCTGGTTTCACCAGGACGACGCTGGCACTACGGCATGCTACGATGGTGCGAACGGTGACGTGGTTCGGCTCACACGGCGTTTCCCCACCCGGCCCCACGTAGGAGCCCGTCCTCTCTGCAGCCCAGCTTAACCCCCCGCTCGGGTGGGACGCCACGGCGCTGTGGGCCTCTCATGGAGAGCTGTGTGACGGATGGAGCTGAGGGAGTGTGAGGTCTGGAGCTAGCGGTAGCAGATGATGGATCGCAGCGTTAAAGACGGTCATTGATCTCTTCCAGGAGCCCTGGGCCATTAGCATGCTGCTGCACCCGCAGTGCACCTCGACCGGGGGCAACAAACGACGCAACGTCTGCAGAGAGACTGGCGGGCGGACGGACGGACGGACGGACGGGCTAACGGAGGGTGGGAATCCGGGGAAAGGGTGTGCTGGTGTTTTATATTTTTTTCAGGGGGGGGGGGATGTAAATTAGAAAGTAATCACTGCCGTGGGTCAATTAGCTTAATCACCTAATCAGAGTTGAAACCGCTTAGGAAGCTAATTGGAAAATATGTTTTAAGAACTCCCGAGGGACTAATCGCTAGAGAAACTTTCTGGGAGACCTGAAAAGCCAAGTCAATCAGTTATAGGTGATAAGCTCGTAGAAATGAAGTATACTGGTGTAAATGTTAAATGAATGACTTTGGACCTTATCCATCCACGCTAGTTTAATCTAACATAAATCACACATTCATTTAGGAGAGTGCAGCTATTTAAAGCCGAACATAATCTAGTTTTCTTCCTTTGTGATTTCCTTCTTGAAATGACTTCAGTTGTAACAGAGGAGAAAAAATAAAGATTTAATTAAAACTTTTTCACAGACAGTCCTTCAGTGTTTATTGTTTTATAGTGGCAGTGTAGGTGCCTTGCTCAGGTACTGGTTTTACCACTTAGCCTGATAATCCACCTGCTACTCTCTTTGTTTTTTTGTGCACACATTCCAGAAGTCTCCTCCTCTCTGTCCTGATCGAGCGTCAATAATCAAACATCCCTCCTTTCTTCCACAAGTCATTTTGACGGTTGCTCGGTCACAAGCTCAAGACATTTTCCCAGCCTTTTCCTTGCTACCATGTTCAAATCAATACTTCTGTTTCTGCAATTTACTTTAGTGTTCGATGTGGGTTTTTTCTTTCTTTCTTACAATGTCTGAATCCGCTAAAGCTGTCCCATAAATAAACATAGGAGGAGAACAATAGAACCATGGACGGAGTGAGAGCTCGCGTCTACAGCCGGTTTCCCTGTGGGGGCCCGTCATGTTTCGATCGCTAAGAACCAAAACCCTCACATTTGGTTCCGCACAGGCCATAAAGATCCCTCCGTCAGGCCGGGCCGGGTCAACATCTGTACAGCTCCAAACGGACTGGTGCAGCCCTGCTCGGTGGGACCAGTTGCTATGCAAACTGCTGAATGGGAAACGGGCCACGCCTGCTTCTAGTAGCAGTCACTTATCCGACCTCGAGAGGGAAAGACGAGATCACACGTAGCCGTGTCGACCCGTATTTGTTGAAGAAAATACGTCCAGAGATCCAAGGATACGTCAGTAACCATAGTTAGCCCACTCCTGTCTTACCGCTAGCAGCAGCAACGCGTAAACGGTCGGCGACGTTAAGACCTGAAAAGGCTTCAGCAGGAAGTCGGACGAGAACGCTAAGCAGAATACGAGTGACGAACAACACACACACGTTCACCTCAGTGGGTTCATATGGTGGCTTGTCATTTTTCATCCCCACCCGCTGAGAATCAAAGTTGTGTTTATTACGGCATGCCGTTCTGTCCTCCGACCGTGTGGAGGCTGAACCATCCATCCACCTACCCACCCTCCACACTCCCTCCACCCCCTACCCTCCACCCTCCCTCCACCCCCTACCCTCCACCCTTCCACCGATCCTTCCCACTCCATTCCCCCTTTCCCCTTCACCCATCCATCCACTCACCCCCCCTCCACCCATCCATCTCCATCCATCCATCTATCCATCCACCCCCAATCTTACAGGAGACAGAAGTGTTAAAAAATACACCAATGATTTTTGATAAAGAATGGCTCTTTTGTGAGACATGTTTCTACAAACTCCGTTTCACTGCTCATTGAAATGCAGACCGACAGATTCACTTCACGGTGTTGAACTTCAATAACCGCTCATCTCGATTCCATTCAATACAGAGAAACTTTATGGAGTAACAATCTGAATATTCTTACGAGACGAGCCTTGCTCCACGACCGGAACTGCTCACGCAGAGCCACTGTCGCCCCGAGCAACGCTTTTATGGGGCAACTAGGACAAGTGTTTTATAAATTATTAATTCCCCACAATTAAAGATTAATCCCAGCTCGAGATGATCTCATACACCAACGCCGCCACCGTCCTCTCTTTTACCGGCTGAACACCCCCGGTCGCCTGCTCTACGACGGAGCGGTTCCGTTACTTACCCTGCATGGAGGCAACCTCATGAAAAGATAATGCCTTTCTCAGTTCAGGATTAAGCCGCTTCAATTATTGATGTTTTCATACAAATATGAATGTATGAAGTTGCTCCACTGTCCACACTCCCCTCCCCTTTATTAAAGTGAAATGCAGTTAGAGAAGGTTTTTAAAACAGATATCCTATAAATACACATTTTTGCATTATTCACTTATTCTGAGACCTTGAGTGTCTAGAAAGACGCCTATAAATTAAATGTATTATTATTAATATTATTTAGCTAAGACCTGTGTTCATGTCCATTTCAAGTCGCCAGGCATCCTTTCTGGCTGGTAGTAACCCAGTTTAGGGTTAATACAACGTTTTTGTAACGCACTGGGGAGAAACATCTAGACATTTTTCAATTGGACAGCAAAACATTTTCTCACAATCTATTCCACACTAAGCCTCTCATACTTTCTTCCGTTCATATACTGCTCTTGCTTTCAGCAAGCGTTCGATTTGTAGTCCTCTTTTGAGTATCACAATGTCCCTACTGAAACATCATTGCTACCGGCTGGAATACGGGAGTGAGTCACCAATCCTCGAAATCAAAGGACAGGTTGGTTCCCGGCTTACAGCTGCAAACACATTTCTTATTTCGGAGAACTTTCCCTTTCAGGACTGTGCGCTGTGCCGCATTCGAAACAGTTACAAACACCAAAAAGCAGAGCTAGGCTGAACGGAGGGACTCAGAACGGGTATTTCTGAAACAGTACGAACTTGCACTGTGAATGAAAAGGCCGTGCCATTTAAGTGCCAGCGGAAAATGTCAAAACTCCTCAGGATATTAGAACATCCATTATTCCACCATCTAAGACGAGCACTTTTAAAACGTTCGTGTGGATGGTCCTTGGACACGTAGCACCTACCTAAACACAGTCGCCGGCAGAGTACGCTACAGGCATCCATCGCCACGGGTCCCTGATGGCAACGGCCTCTTTCTGGGAGCGGGATCACGCGCAAAGGACGCTGGGAAAAAAAATTTGGTGCGAGGAACGTGGCCGAGGAGTTCGAGGCGTTTGCTCGGCCTCTAAACTCCCCGGATCTCCATCCGATGGAGTGTCAGTGAGAACATGGTCGATCCACGGAGGGCCTCGCCATTTACACGACTTAAAAGGATCTGCTGCTCGCACGCTGGCGTCAGATACCACAGGACACCCACAGAGGTCAGGGGTCAGGCCTCGGAGTGTCAGAGCACGTTGGGTTCCGGAGGGAGACTCACACAACGTGAGGCGTGAGTTTGTTTAGCGTCGTGGCAGATCAGCGTGTGAAAGCCTTTCATCTGTAACAACCTGTACATCATGTATACATTCTCTTTATCCCAGATCAAAGGCTTTTACATGCATACATACCACACCCATGTATGAACACACCATGTCCCCGTTTTTGCCTGGGGGCCTCTAAGTTTGCATCAAGCGGGCAAGGCATTCACTACAGTAAATAGAGAATATGAAAAACGTTTGCGTATTCGAAACTACGAATGTCAAAGTGTGACATGAAATCTGGCTGCCCCCAAAACAATAGACAGTGCATAACGCCTGCAGCCACACAAAGCACCAACACACGTTCGTTCATTCGTTACGGCACTAACCACACGAGCTGTCAGAAAACAAAAGAGCAAACCTCCTTCCGAACTGGACTGGTATGAATACCCTTCCGCCTGAGGGGGGCGCTCTCTCAGGTGCTTGATTTTCCAAACGACTCCGTCGGATCTTTTGTTTTCCTCTCCAGTAGGGAGGCTTTGTTCTATTGCAGTGGCGGAGGGTGGCGCTTGACGAGCCTCTTCTCACCCGCCCCTCTGCCGGTCTGCCATCTACTGTGCAGCTGGGCTATTTTTAGCCCGACCAAAAGGCTGCCTCTTAGTTGGATTTACACCTACACACACACACTCGTGCGCGATTTCAACAGGCGTGAGGACGTCAAAAAGGGCCCTTCTAAACAGACCAATGCTTTTTTCATGTAGTCTAGGCCGAACCGTAACATTATGACGTGGTGGTAGGCTCTAGTCCAGCGGTTCTTAACCTGGGTTCGATCAAACCCCAGGGGTTCGGGGAGGAGGTCTCGGGGGTCTGGCGGAGGTCAAGACACACACACCGTGTGCGTGTCCGTTCCGTACGAAGGCTCCGGTGAACCTGCGTTTGAAACGTGCGTGGTTCGGTCCCTGCAGCGAGGGTTAAGAACCACAGCTTTAGTCTATAGTGTAAACTAAAGATGACTTGCTGTAGTATTTCTTTAGGAACACGTGGCTCCGTGTATCCGGAGCGTCTGATGATATTGTCATGTAACCAAGCAACCAGTGGCAACGCACCTGCACCCCCACAGCTGGTAAAACTCAGCGGTGTAGTGTAAGCCTTTAATTCCCCAGTTTGCACATGCTGATAAGCGTGTCAAAACTTTCTGAGGGAGAACAACAGACACTGGAAAAGTCTATAATTAAAAAGTCAAAAGAACTCTCCTCCATTCCCCTTCTTCCGAGTACAGCGATAATTATTTCCCTCGGAGCAACCGTCGGCGTGGGGCGGGGGGGGCGCGCGCACACACACACACACACACACACAATAAAGGACACAAGCAGAAAATCCTTTCTTATCGAAACCCAATTTAAATTCAGGGACTACTTGGTAATGAATCACCCCCCTTCCCCTCCCCACCCTGTTCTTTCCTTCTCTCCCCCCTTGACGACACACACAGACGAGGAAACCGCTGCTTACACAGTCAGACGATGTGAAGTGCATTTATTTACTCAAGATAACACAATGCCCCCCATCACCATACACAGCCCCCCGGTTCCATCAACAGCATTATCCGAGACAGTCAGAGGGGAAGTGTCTGGGGGACGGCGTGTGGACAGTTGAAACAAAGGACACAGGGACAGCGAGATGTGGCCATCCGTCATCAGACAGGACAGAGGTGGTGACAGGGGGGGGGGGACCGTGGCGGTTAGCCGGGAGGCCACCCCAGCTGGCGCCCCCCCAGGACGTGGACGTGGAGGTGGTAGACGGACTGTCCTCCGTCGGGGCCCTCGTTGACGACCAGCCGGTAACCTTTAGGGAGGCCCACCTGCTCCGCACACTGCTTAGCCACCAGCATCAGGTGACCCAAGAGCTGGAGGAGGAGCGAGAGAGCATTAAGAGCAGAGATGGAGAGAGAGAGAGAGAGAGACGGGGGGGCATCGAGAGGAGGGATGGAGAGAGAGAGAGATGGAGGGGTATTGAGAGAGAGAGAGATGGAGGGGCATTGAGAGACAGAGAGAGAGAGAGACGGAGGGGCATTGAGAGAGAGAGAGAGAGAGAGAGAGAGAGAGAGAGAGAGAGAGAGAGAGAGAGAGAGACGGAGGGGCATCGAAAGGAGAGATGGAGAGGGGGAGATGGATAGACGAGGGACGGAGAAAGATGGATCAAGCAGAAAGGGAGAGCAGAGGATGACAAGAAAGCGAGATTAAACGAGGGGTTGAGTTGAGGGGGAGGGAGGAAAAACTGTTTTGGCTCAATAAATAAATAATTCAAATAAAAAAAATATAACGGCTCAATATATCAAAACGACAGTAGGAGCAGAGTCCCAAAATGTGGTTGGAGGCTATAAGCTGACAGCAATTCATTCTGTGACAGGGGCACAGAAAAATAAAATAATCTTTCAAGCCCCGGCCCAGAGCGTTCATAAAGTGATGATTTATGTATGTAGCAACGTCTACAGTGTGTATTTGGGATATTTTGTGAAGAAAAAGATCAAGATCCACATCAAAGAAGTGGTTAGAATAAAAAACAGTAGTGACAGTTAGACTTTGGTTGCCGGCAGGCAGGGAATGTTTTTAAATAAAGAGTAAAGGGCTCCATCTAGTGACTATGAATTGAATTACTTCTGCCCTAACAGCAAATACCGATCCCTGCAGAATTATGGCTGCAACGCGGTAGATATAGTTTTCACCTTATCAGCTCATCTCAGCCATGGCTACGTTTCAATTATCTAAACACCCTCCCCCCCGAAAAAAATTATTTATTTTCTATTTATTGTGTGTGGATATTTTGGCTCTGTTCTACGTAGTTGCTGCCTGCCATGTCATAAGAATGTCTTTGCTCAGAATGATCCTGTGTTATACTGTGCACTTGACAAATAAAATACTTTGAACTTTTTTTCTTTACTTCAGTCAGTTTTTCTTTGACTTACGTCTTCGGCGTTTAAAAGGGTATTCAACAACAAGAACAAGTGTTTCTAGACAATCAATGCCCTTATTCACTCGTATGGCATAATAACACTTCAAATATATTTACTATATTTGAGTAAATAACTAGTTTATGCCATGGAAGTGAGGGGAAATTGTTACGTTTGAATGAAAAAAAAAATTATGTTTTGAAAGTGAGCTTTGCCTTATTACCTCAAATCAAAAAAATATTTCAAATAGGAAATAAATTATTAAAAGGGGCTAAAGTACTCTGCATTGTGTATGGTGCTGTAGATTTATGGATGGGATCAGACTTGGCCAACGTCAAAACATATGACAGTTATAGCAGATAACATGCACCAGGTGTCAGTCAACAGACAACAAACATTATACTGACATCGAACAGAATTAGAAATAAATGGGCCATGTGAATATCAGAGAGGGGCTCTGTCAATATCTTTTGGGATATTCACTTTAAACAATTTATAGCTAAATGTAAGATATAACTGGAGACCTTTTTCTCAAATGTTCTAATTTAAATGATTAATAATAAAGCCTTTAAACACGTTATTCAAATAATGTTACAATGTTATAATTACTTTTGTCAGAGTTCGTGTTATGCACTAGATAGATTTAACAGTTAAATGGTTCCGAAATGTATATTATTGGTGAATCTAAGATGTTGAGGTGACGTACTGCGGCATCACAGTCCTCCGCCTTGGAAAGCTGGACAATTGGCTTTCTGGGAACAACTAGGAAGTGCGTCGGTGCCTGAGGAGCGACGTCATGGAAGGCTATACACTGAAAGCGAAAAGGGGAAACACAACATTAGCCCTAACATCAAAACTGAATGGAAGTTATTTATAGTATATTGATATGCAGCCTATATTGTTGAATTATAAGTTTGAATAAACTCGGTGTGTGCGGTTAAACCATTTATGCTGTGTACATTAAGCTATTTCTGGATTGGCTTTCAAACCGAATGACGAAATTGATACATGTCTCCTGAGAACTGTGCTGGTCAGCACACACTGCACCAACCACAACACTCAAAATTAACATTTATAATGTGCCGGCTGCAGCTATATGAAGATAGCCTTACACATATACTAGGTGCTAGTCAACGTCTGTAGAACACGTCTTGCAACAACAGTAACAAACAGTTAGGCTACCATTTAGTGGCTAACGTCAACTACGTTACAGTAAGTAAAACGCATGACTACTGTTTACTGATGTATATATTGGATGCATACCTGATCATCTTCGAAGAATATTTTAGCAGGAATTTCTTTGCGTATGATTTTTCCAAAAATAGTATCTCCACCAGGCTGTGCAGCCTGAGCTTTCGCTATCTCATCAGCCATCGTGCAGTGCCTGATTTAAGCAAGGAGAACGCTTCTTCAGTTGTGAAGTTATTGATTGGCTACAGTTCATAAAAGATAGAATCCGATTGGTCGAAAGAAGGGCGGGCCAGTTTTAGATTGGTCGAGTATGTGCCCCCAACCAGCCAATATGAATTGAGCGGAAGTTAGGACCCTCGAGAAGTCTATTCAAAGTTGGTGCAAAATGGAGTCTCGCCTGAAGGTGAGAATACCAAAAATATACATGTTTAGTTAACTTTAAAACATGTTCATGTAAGATAGCTAGGCCGTTATCATGAATATCCAGCCAGCAATCCTAGAATCTAACTAGCCATATGCTTGGCTTTTGTTATAGCTTGCGTCCTTGCTAACCTTATCACTGATAGTATCATCTATTTGTCTTTTTAGGTAATAAAATTGTTCAAAATGCTGCACAGAACCAGGTTGGACGTTTTCAAAGATGACGACAGAGCGCTAACGGGTAAACTGATCACATCATCTTAACAAACTGACGTTTCCACGGTATCGTGGATGTACGTCAATTTTGTGTTATTATTTTCTGTTGTAGGCCAATTATTTAGACAAACTAGATGGCATCCTCCAAGTCTTTTCTGTTGATACAAATTGTTTAGTTTTATTTGACTCAACCCCTCAAAATTATCATTTTATCTTGAAAATACGCTACCTGATTTGGTTTGTTAACGTTTATTATTCCCACCCCTCACACAGCTGCTAGGTTACAGATTAATGAAACGTTTAAGAAAAACAAGAATGAGACATCAGAAGAGAACATCAGCCAGGTACATCAGCTAAAATAACCTATTGTTTCTACGACATGGTAAATAAGGACTGCTAGCAGCTAATATATCTTGCCTTACAGCTGTCATGTTCAAGGCGTTTGCAGACATCGGAAAACATGTCCCTTTAATCACACTGCAGTGATTCGATGCATTTTGTTTGCTAAAGAGCAGTGTCAAACCTTCTCATTATTGTCAGTTTACGCCATTTGGAATCAAGGATGTCGTGCAGTAAATTTGACGTTGGGGGCTGGTATGATCTGTAGGAATTTGTCTCCTCATGAGAACAGTCGGCACTCTCTATTTCACCTATTTGTATTAAGATCCTGTGGGTACATTCTATTTTAGTAAACAATGAAACAAGCGATCTTAATAAATTGCATAATTTAGTGAGGAACTGTTTAACCTTGGCAAATGACCTGAGGACTCATTGTCTGAATCAAATAGGTTGATCATACGTAATCTGTCATTCACTCTTTTGCTACTGCACATGAACGGATAGAATGAGTAGATGATTGTAATTACTATATGATATTGATGTGTCATTATCTGTCGATTGTCCTTTATTCAGATGATCAAAATGGGACGAGGTGTGGAGACGATTCTCCGACAAGGCGTCTTACAAGTTGAGCACGTAGCAGAAGGAACACTTAGTACGTCAACTTTTTTTTTTTTTTCATTTTTATTCTAGTTTACGGAAACATGTTTGATAGCCATTCATTCCATGTTTAAATTGGATAGTGTTTTTTTCTCTCTCTAATACGACAGTGTTTCACAGAACCTTTGTGTGATTCTGTTGCAGAACTCCGACCCAGAGAACCACTGCTACTCGAGAACGTTCCGTATTGTGACAAACCCAGAAACAAGTCGTGACAGCGCGGCGGTTCCGCTCGCTAACTTAAGCCTCTACATCTGACAGTTGTTTGTCCACGGGATTTCATTGAGAATCGACGTATACTGGCTTCATCTGCTCATTCAACCCCACAAGTACCATAGAAGAAGAGAAGGCAATCTGCGGTGGTGGGCTGCGTTGTGATTTGATTTTTTTAATATGTACATATGTTGATGTGAGTTTTATTCATCTGTCTAGATGGTATTACTGATAAAAAAATAATTTATTTTATTGAGTGTACTGTCTTACTCATTTGCGTCATGCTGTTTCATCGACATGGAAATCTTCCTTTTCATATTAGGGTATTCATTGATATGGGTGATCTTTGAGGAGAGTGAGTGACTCCCGTCATAGTCAGAGTACAGGAAATTACCTCACAGTTCTCAATTGGATCAAGCAACATTCAGTTATGATAATTCAATCAAATACGTTTTCATATGTATCCGTAGCTAGTTGATAACTAGATATTACTTAATATAATATTTTGGTAAAATAAAGGTCACTTGCTTTTTCTACAAGCTAAATATCCAGAAGGGACCTTGTTAATCAGATAATCATTCCCGGAAATATATATATATAAAAAAATAGCCTTCCCACACACATGGAACATGAGTTCCAGGAGAACTCCGAGGGATTCCCCTCTAAATGAATCCACGTGGATTATTCAAGATGTAATTCCCCTGTCTAAATGAATCCATGTGAATGATTCAGTAATAATTCCCCCTCTCTAAACGATTTCCGTGGTTGATTCAGATGTAAATACGATCTGATGCCTGGAATTAACGGAGTTCGTCTTGACTTCTGTTTTAATCCACTCGAATGCGATTTTCTTCTTGGCTTTGCGTGCTGGCGCCGAATCGGTATAATCTAATTCCTATTTGGAGCTGAGAGAACTTTATTTTGGCTCAGTATATAATACATAGTATAGTATGTCTGTGTTTCAATGACGGATGCCATGGGTAAGAATTTATAGCTTTGAGTTACACGAGGACACAAAAACGTGTGCAATCCATTGGATACATACTGGCAATATTGTAAGTTTATATTATGAGGAATGTATTAACACCCCTCTCATCATCCAGAACACCCTGGGGAAAAAGCTTCCGTGTTAGGCTAAATATAATACATTTTTTGCAGTCTTATGTTGAAGGTCAATTTACTCGGCGTGCATACCCGATCCGGTTTTACCGGTATAAAACAGCAGGTGGTGCTCCAGCACCGTAGCACCACCAAAGACAAGGACAGCGACTTACTGTGTGTTTGCTATGGTCGGAGTCATGAGGGAAGCACAAATTAGAGACCAGGGTCTCCTGCTCCGATGGATGCCAGAGAAATTTGTACTGAATTAGTTTTTTCAAGTCAAGACATGAAACACCTCAAAGCTCAGATATTAAATAAAACCTGTAGGATTTTAATCTCTCAGTCAGAGACAAGACCAGATTTATTGCTTACTGTAGCCTACAGCATATTAAAATAGCAATATTTAATGTTTATCATATGTATACATATTTATGATGTGACAAAGAAATATGTCACCACATATATAGAGAAACATATTCGAGACAAGCTTTCAAACAAGCTTCTTGTACATAAGGGATATAGTGCAGAGTTTTGTATGTTCATTTATAAAATAGCTCTGTCAGTCTCAATATAGTTTTTAGACAGTGGGTCTTCGGTGTTGTATTGGCTACGGAGTAGTTTGGAAGGACAACATGCCAGTCCCCTAACTCAGAGCACATGGTTGTGGCTATGACGCCCACAACTGTTCAATGTTTACTGCGTCAGCCAATGAGAAAAAGGTTAGCTATCCACTGGCAAGACGTTTTTGTTTTTTTCAATACCAAACTTCTCCTTATCATTTTAACACACCTTCCATTATACACCCTTATCCGTTCTTAGTTAAGAGTATATAAATGCATGTGAAACAACCAACTGAAAGATGTTCTCTTAAATCTCTGTAGCGCGACTTTGTTTGCCTATAGTATGACAGAAGGAAAACACGGTTTAAATGCACACAGCTTCTCCCTGAGTTCTGACTGATTACTATGGTAGATGAATGTGTCGTGTTGGGACTGGAGGGGGTCCAGATGGGCTGCACTAAGGGAACAAAGCCGGGTATGTTCGCTCCACTTGCACAGATTATAGGTCACTGAAAAATCATGCCTAGTTGTGGGTGAATTTAGCAGATGGAGTATTCATTAGGAGGACTTGCAACTGCGACTATCCCCTCAAAGCGAATGTTAAAAATCAATGCACGAATCGGTGGTCGTTCGCCGTCGTGAAAACTCTGAGAAGTGTCCGACACGCTGGAAGCACATCACTCACAAGCACAGACCAGAAACAGGAACCTATGGTTGGAGGCGAATTATTTAAGTCTTTGAACTTAGGCCATATTTTATAGTTCTGCAGCCATGCGGGTTGAATGGGCCAAGCGCTAAACTAGGGGGTTTCCAACTGGGAGGGGGACATTACCGATGACCTCATCGTGCACTCAGACATTTCAGGAAGCAGGGTTGCGGTTGTAATGACCACAGGAGACCTGGATAGGTCCACCAATAAAAAAAAATTGTGTTAGCGTTTATGTCATAAATGAATTGGCCTAGGTTGGCCTATCAATTTAATATTACAATTGGTTTATATGTGCTCT
>JAVQJS010089396.1:0-15555 GCA_036024795.1 Galaxias rostratus | reverse complement strand
CCCCCCCCCCTACACACACACACACACACACGCACACACACACACACACACACACACATCCACACAGTCACACAGATCATCCAATAATTTCTTACCATGTCTGCACTGGACTGGTACTTGTGCAGCCAGCTGGTCTTGTATTGTACCAGTTTCTGGCCGCGGTAGCGCACAGAGGCCCAGCCACAACCTGACTTTTTGGCTGGGTTGACTAGGCGCTTACAGTGTGTGGCCCACGCACTAGGGGAGTTGAAGATTTGTCCTGTTTCCACCCAGCAGATCTTCCCATCATTCAGCAGATCTCCAACAAATTTCTTGCCCTGAGCAAATGTTGATGAGTAGTTAGACCAGCATACCAGAGAACATTGTGATTTCAACTCAACGAGTTCCTTAAATTATATGTGCATGTTATACAAATGTATTATTGTATTTTCCTCTGTGCTGTATCCGTGAAGAATCATAGTGGAATAGTAAGGTATGAACATGGGCTACCAGGTAGTGTATTGACAGAACTCCATCCCCTGGCTCCACCAGTCCATCCTTAAGGAGGACACGCAGGGTGATACCCCGTCTTGTCAGTACGGAACCACGGCCAGAGGATATTCTGGGGTCTGCCTCCTCTCCTCCGCTCAGCTCCTCCTCCTCTTCCTCTCCTCCATCCTCGACTCCCTGTGGAGATGTGGGTGGTTCCAAGTCTGTAATATATGCACATACATACCATTTTCATGTGCACTATTTACTATAAGGCAAATTCACATTTACATTAAAGTATGCAAAAGCACATGTAGTGCATTAAAAATAACCTTTGCATATTAAGGTTAGGTTAAAGATTATTTCCTTCAGTAACACCTGTTGTTAAGAGGTTATTCCATAAACGGGTCATGTACCCACTCTCTACCATTTGTCTAAATTGGGTTAAGTGCTGCATGAAAATAATTCCAGTGTTGGCTTTTTTTGGTTTGTTTTTTTACAATTATTGTGAATTAGCTTGTAGGTGAAACTTATGTTACACATACATTTTCTTAAAATAATTTTTTTCATATTTTATGCATCAGACAACTAGGGTAACAACTTACATTATGTTGATTAACCTAGTTTTACCAAATTGGAGACTATTAATTATCAATGCCTCATGGGCAATTGTGCAATGGAGTAACAGATCTTATTAGAGATGTTACTCTATAGCCTTGTTTTTCCGAAGGCGAGGCCTTGTCTGTTGTACTAATTTCATACAGAATTTAACATAAAATAACTGTTTTGTAATTCTCACCCATTTATATGGAAGCGCTAGTGAGTGCCTTATCCAACTCCGGATTTTCCTTTCAGTCCACTTCGGCCTGATGCAGAGAACAGATATTTCGCGTATTAAAGCTTCGTCCCTCTGCTAGTTTTCAAAAACATAAAATGAAGGCGTTAGTGTCTGCCGTGTAGTTTCCTTGTTGTGTTGCTTTAATGTCAATTCCCCTCCCCTTTCTTTCTCTCCTCTCACGTCCTTGTCACTCTGTAAGCTTTAAACGTTTGTAGCTTACTTTTAGCCATGCAACCATCATTCACAAATTGGTTAACATTAAGGAATTTGTGGTCATTAGGGACGGAAGACAGAGGAATGCTAAATTACAGATTTTTGATTTGGCTATATCTTTTTTTATTCAGCCTGATTCCTTCGGAAAGCTAGTGTCGCACGGCGCTTTCTTCATCAGCTTTGTGCTAGAGCCATCCGCTTTATTTGTTGTTCAAAGACAAGGAAATGCACGGAAACCTATTGTTTAAATGAATAAAAAGGCACAACTGATGTACAATAAAAGAAAGCAAATACAAATATTTTTGTCACCACTTATTCGTATCCCTTACTTTCCCTAAATGTGCTATAATCCTATCCTGCCCAGTCCTTTGCCTCCACGTTACCCCTCTTACGTTTCCTTTATCCCAGAATAAAGCAAGTTAACTAAACAACCTAGGGAGGGCAGCAAACCTCCGCAGCTCCACAATTAGCGGGTCTAAACTGCAATCGAATATTTTGTCTCTCCCTCTGTTTGTGCGTGTGTGTGTGTGTAACAACCGACATATATGAACAAGACCATTCTGCATTCATGTTGCCGCGCGACAACCTAATTTAAAATATTGAAAGATAGTGTTAATACACGGGTCATCTCAATGACAAACACATTTATTTGACGACTGTATTAGAAAACAGCACGAGAGACTTTACCTAGTTGGAAGTACCAGCCTTCTTCTCACAGACCAAGAAAAAGTTAGTATACCTGAAGGGCGTGGCTTGTGAGAATGTGACAGACACCACATAGCGTACACCTGGTCATTCCTCAGTTTCTTCCGCAGTGCATAAATTTAGCACATTTAAGAGGGGTGGGTGACACGGATGGCGACCCCTAAGAGAGTAGGGCGACAGCGTACGCAACTTCCACATTGTTATTATGAAGGATTCCTGGAAAAAAGATCTTTCAAGGACAAGGTATGCGGACTTAAATTACATCTGAAAAGAAGAAAGTTAGAGACGTGAGTGGTCCCTTCAACCCTGCGAGGAACGATTATTTCTTCAATAATTACTAGCTAAAAAAAGTAATTAAAAAATCTAAATAGTTTCAGCTGTCACCTGTTCAATTTAGATAAGATTTTGAGAGATTTGAGTTCCAAAACATAAAGTAGTTACAAATGCAATACACACTTGGTTCATAGACCTTATTGAATAGATATCTATACAAAAGGACTGTCACCGACTGCTCAATGTGTTTTATTAGATGGTATAAACCAATAGGAAAGGAAAAGTGCCTGGAAGGCTAATGCAGGGTGTACGGTGGACTTTGATCTCCCAAAGGAGCCAGGCAGCATATAGCTCAAGGACTGGTCTGTCTACTTCTGTACTGAAATAACTAGATTACATCGAGTTGGTGTGGAAAGTTGGCCAAAGATTTGCAATGACAAAGATCAATAAGTGGCGAGAAGCTATTCAAACAGATTGGAATAAGATAAGAGCTTAATTAAATGCCTGCTAAGTGTTTACTGGTTGGGATGTTGCTGTTTTCATGCTGTGTATCAATGAAACCAGTGAAATAACTTTCCCCCCACATCCACCCATCCTAATCCCAGGCATCTAGGAGACTGTGGACGAGTTTGTGTGGAAATACACTGTTCTTCTTCAACAAAAACAAAGACAATGTCGTAAGTAATCTTTTCATACTTCAAAATGTGAAGAAACCGTTTTAAAAATACGGTATGTTGTCTCACTTATATTTGTGCCTGCCATTTCTGTCTGTGTAAGCAGTATATAGAGAAGTTAGAGCTTTGTGGATTCATATCACTGACAGACGACGGTACTCGAGACCGCAACCTAGGAGCAGCCAGACTCAATCTCCGGCTCAAAGATGGAGACGTTAAACTCACTGTAAGAGAAGGGAGATATAAAACCTGTCATGCTTACATTGTGAAAACGTTTCAGTGCAACTTGTCCTGGGGTTCATGCTTCTCTCTCTCTCGCTCTCCACCCGCCCCAAGGCCCCAAGTCTTGAGGCTCGTGAACTCTGGAAAGGATTTATATATTCTGTGGTCAAGGTGAGAGATTAATGTTTTCACAAGTTCTACCAAAACTACTGACCACTCCAGGAACAATTCTTACTCATTTTGTGTGTTCTTTGTGTCTTGGATTCATACCGTACAATGCCACAGATTTATCTACTGAATTCTCTTGATTCTACTGGCCTCACTATCTTGGCATTCTCTTCTACACACATTTCCCGTCCTCATTTATGATAAGCCACGATGTTTACAGCTATTATGTAGTGATTAACATATACTCCAGTGTATTTTCTTTGTCCCCTCACACAGATGCAATGAAAAGTCACTGAAACAAATTTGAAATGCCCTATTAGCTATCTCCTTGATATATCTCGGAAGGTTTTATGTGGTTATTCTAAGACTATGCATGTCTCCAGCTCTCGGTGCCAAGCTCTCTCAACCTGCTCCCTGGCCAGTTGCACATGCTAACGGAGGTGGTGGACAGTGAGAAGGAAAGACTCCGGACCCTATCTCCCAGACCCACAATTGCCTCCAGCCCCAATCTCTACCTCAGTCTTGAAAGGGAAATGCCAGTGTGAGTGTTTAAACCTTTATGTATGTATTGTCCTTTACCTACAGTAATGAATCGGTTCCATAAATCTGGATGACCAAATGCAGATTCCCCATTGTAACCACCACTGTACCGTCACTAGGTGTTTCCAGCCGGTCTCTCGTACTGAAGCTATGATGTTGCTGGAGAGGCACCCTAATCAAGGGAATCTACTGCTGAGGCCTGGCAGGGACGGCTCCTCACTTGCAATCACCACCTACCAGGACCTTAATGGGTATGTTCTCCATTGCCCTTACTGTCAAACAAACATTGTGGGTTTTTTGCTTTGGTGTTTATTCCAAGTTGTGAGTAGGGCTTCAATGAATACCTATGACCATGGTTCCAGGAAATTGAATTGCACGCTGCTTCCTCAATGCAGGCTGCATTCTTGTTAACGGAATACGCCCATTCATTTGTAGGCCTGGATTTTGTCTTGATAATCACCTTCGGCCACCAGCACACAACCCAATCTAATCATACTGATAATAATACATGATTAAAGTATTTTAATTTAATATAGTTTGTACGAATTAAAGTAAATGTCTTAACCTTCATCTCTCTTTCTTGTCAGACCTGTGTTCAGGCATTACCGTGTGACTCGGAAACACAACGGAGGCTTCGCTATTGATATAGAGACCCCTGTGAGTGAAAACGCTTAACGCAACAATGTGTGTTCTACTTTGGTCTTAGTGAAGTCGGCGTTCATATGTTCTTTGATGAAATCACTTCATAAATAATACACCTAAGGCAATGTTGTGCAACAAGTTTCACATCAAGCTCCTTTATCAAACAAACAAAAAGTCATTATAAAGCTCTCACGTAGACCTTTTGTTTTATGTGACAAACGTAAACATCACTGACAATACATAACAACCAAGTATGATCATGCATGAAGAGGAAATACAACTTCTCTTATGCACTTCAGTATCATGGTCTGCCAGGACTTCCACCTTTGTGTAATTTAAAGGCATTCAATCTGAGAGGAGTTTCATACTCACTAGATTTATAACAGATTAAAGTACAATAGCTCAACATATATATATATACTTGAAAATAAATGAATCAATCATCATAAAGGCAAAGTACATTATTGTTGAAACTGGAACATTTATGATTTGTTATTTTCAATGTCATGAGTTGGGTTAGGCCTTGAAGTTCCTGCTTTTATTGAATGGGTTGTGTTTTCTCTCAATTGAGTCATTGAATGTGTTTTTGTGGTTAATTATTACTGGGGCTGTTTTGGCCGAGAGAACATTCTTTAACATTCCTCATAGTACTCTCTAAGAGTCCGAGGTAATCTTAAATGACAGTTTGGAATAAAAAAGATGAATAATGAATGCCAATAGATGGAGGTTTTGGACTGAATAAATGTTTGCCTTGTACAGTCTTAGTTGGAATGTAACCCCTACACCTGGTGGCGTAAGTGATCCTGATGATACAGAAAAACAGATGTTGTCTATTGCACTACTTAATGGAATATCTCCCTGCAGATCTTCTGTGTGACGCTAAATGACGTTGTTGACTGTCTGGTGGAGAAGACCGGAGGAGTTCTGTCTCCATTTGTTATGGAGGGGCCCTATGATGATAGCATTAGTAAGACACACCCTGTTTTTTGAGATTACTATGGATTGCTTGTGTTTTTTTTATTGTTCAGCCTCAGTTTAAGATGATTTGTCTTGTAGCTCGTACTAACAAAACTAACAAAACGAATGTATACTCAGCGTTTGTTCAGTCAAATAAGGAAAATGGGGAGAAGAGTCTTCAGAGTGCCTCTAATACCAGCCCCCCACCTTTGCCTCCCAAACCAGGTAAATTCCCGTCAGAAGTCAATTTTACCAAACCCATCAAAAATAATTTAACAAAACTCTATTTCTCATTTACTGAGAAAAGTTAGGATTGGGATGAAATGTATGGCATGAGATGTATTTTACAATAATTTGAGAAAATATCTACTTTGAGCTGGAAAATGCTAATAACACAAAGAACCTGTTTTTCAGTAGTGTGAACCTTCAGGCATAATTTGTGTTAATGCGGAAGTGATTTAAAAAATTGAACATCATATGAACAGTGCATTGGGAACGTATTCACAGCGCTTCCCTTTTTTTGGTATGCCTTTGTGTTATTCCAAAATGCATTTTTTTCTCAAAATTCTACACAAAATACACCATGATGACATGGAAAATGTTTAGGGAATTTTTGCAAATGTTTTCAAAATAAATAATTAGGAAATTTTCTTATCTTGCTCAATGAGTAGTTGATGCACATTTGGCAGCAATTACAGCACCAAGTCATATTGAATATGATGTCACAAGCATGGCACACCTATCTTTGGGTAGTTTTGCTCATACCTCTTTGAAGCACCTCTCAAGCTCCATCAGGTATGATGGAAAGCGTCTCTTCCTAGCCATTTTCAGACCCTTCTCCCCCTGATCGCTCACTTTTGACGGCCGGCCAGCTCTAGGAAGAGTCCTGGTGGTTCCAAACTTCTTCCATTTGCGGATGATGCAGGCCCATTGGGACATTCAAAGCAGCAAACCTTTTTGTACCCTTCCCCAGATTTGTGCCTCGAGACAATCCTGAGCTCAATTTGGAGCTTCACGGCATAGGCGGTGAATACTTATGTACCTCTATGTTATTTGTTTTTAATACATGTGCAAAAATCTCATTATGGTGTATTATGCGTAAAATTCTGAGGAAAATTACTTTAATAAATTCTATTAAATTATTAAATGAATGAATGTGGGAATAAGACCATAACATAACAAAATGTGGAAAAGGTGTAACACTGTGCATACTTTCCGAATGCACTGTATTTACCTTTTTAAATACGGATAGTTCTTGTCAGCGTCAAACTACCATCTGTTCCACGCAGTTGTCTTGAATGGAAACGAGTAAATATTTTGTGAAATCCAAATATCGTATATGTACAGCAAGACCGCTGCTTCCTTTCAAAATAACAAAACAATGTGAAGCTAAATGTATTATCATGTATTGTATTTGCTTTTTACAGCATGCATTGTTGGCCCACGAGATCTCTTACCCGTGCCAACTTCCAAAGCTGACACAGAGACTGAAAATAATGTTTACCTTTACGAAAAAAGTGAGCTGTTTATCTGTCAACCACATTTGTGTATCCAACCATCCATTCTATTTAAAACTTACTTCAAGTTTGACTACATTCCTCCATTTCTTGTAAGCTCAGCATGCTTCTGTCTGCACAGGGGAAGCCTTAGAAAATGTGGACGTCCTTCCCCAGTTGCACAGCTGTTTACCAGGTAGGTCTTGCTGTCTGTCTACGACTCATTCTCATCTCAAATGTATCAGTACGTCAATTCTGACAGACCCCATGCCCGTCATATTTATTTATTCTCTAGAGTAGGTTATTGTAAGTAGGTAATAGGTTATATGTACCCAATTGCAGGGGCTTGAATGATTTGCACTTATAAGACCTTTGGTGTGTACTTTTTTCAGTCGCAAAGCCTGTTCTGCCACAATGTTCTTTACCCAGTGTTACGCAACCAACATTTGGTAAACAACCTTTTTCAGAATTTCTCACACATGCTTCTCTTTAACTCTCTCTGTTATTCTGGGAAACTTGTAATAGCAAGGAAAGTCACAGTCATTAAATGAGTCCAACATTGTTTCACAAATGTTCCATTGCGTTTTAGGAGATGAGAGGAGACCTCTACAACCCCCTGGGAAGCGCCCTACTCCTACACCTCGTACCTTTTCCACAGTCTCTGCGTCTACCTCCAGGTCTCCGGCCCCCTCTATAGACACTTCCCAAAGCAGAGTAAATCATCCTACTGACGCTGTGGCACATGGTACATAAATCATCTTTCATGAAGAAGAGCTTTTTAATTTCAATTAATGGTGTTTAACAGCATACACATCAATGTCTAAAGTCCAAATGTTTCCTCATTGTGGATCTTCCCCACAGCTATCTCAGCAGAGCTGAAAAAGAAGTTGGAGGTGAGACGTGCGCTTCAAAAGTGACCTTGTCTGGTTGCCTTTTCATTGATCAACAAGTTGGGAGAAACTCACCACTTTAACTGCCTCTGAACAAAGCGGAACTTTACCCTAAAGTCTCAAGCAAGACAGAGTGATTGAGAGACAGACGCATGTTGTTTCCAATGTTAGGTGTATGTTGGTTGGAGGTTTGGAACAGCCTGGTCCACCCCTCGTCGTTTTGAATTGGATTATTCTCCCTTTCAACGTTGGCGATCATGAGCTCCCTTGGCAGCCTCCTTTGTAAGGGAGTTTCTCCCTACCTCTCAGTTGCCTGTCAGCGCTACCTCTCAGAAGATTAACACCTTATCGATTCTTGCACGCTGGAGCCCCTCGTTGGAAACTCACTAGCAAATTAAGTGAATGTAAATCAGGATGTAACTGTCACATTATCCACACTGTGCTCACATTAACCAGAAAAATACCTACTATTTATCTGATCAAATCAGTGCAATTGAAACTATGTTTTCATGCTTGTAAGTGTTTTCATGTTTATTTTTAAACTGCTTCTTTGCACCAGTAACTGAGTTGTGGTAAGTTCACTAGACTTGTCACTGATAACAAACTTTTGTTTTTTCCCAAAACTAGATGTCCAGCAATTTTAGAATGTAAAACCAGCTCTCAATGGAACATGACCAACAGGAAATAAAAATGCTTCACATTTTGGAAGTAAATTCATCTGGTAACAACCCCTACAACTTTACAAAAGGCTTTTCAATGTTTAGTTTTTTTCCTACTCAACATTTACGAATCTCATGTGGGATTACAATACATGTTTAGTCATTGTATTGTCTTAGTAATATTGTGTGCTGTATGTGTCTTTGAAACTGTATTTAGAACTGAAAATTGCTCAATGAGTGCAATGGAATTCTGGATAAATTAATGTAAGCTGTCACTATACTAAACCAATGTGTTAGTATATTAGAATTAAGTCATTATGCAGGGCAAATATCTTCAGTTGCACATTGACTGGAAGGCTGCTGTGGATCCACTCGGTGCTTTAATAAAACAATGTGACTCATACATACAGTGATGGGGAAAATTTAAGATAATACTTGCATACATACAAATACATTGTGACTGTATTGAATAGGCAATATATGGTTAAAAAAAAACCTCATTAGAAGATTTTCAGAATCGTAGGTGTAGGTATTAAGAGGACACACAACAGGAACATGACAAAGTAAGACCACGTTAAAGGTTAGCTCCCATCACAGGTTTCACATACAGGTGACAGTGAGCTGGGCCACACAGAATAGAAGAGTAATATTAACACTTAAGCATCGCATTGTTGCTCAAGATACAATCCCCTGCGGAAGTTAATTAAATTAAAGGGTGACACCAAGTAGACACACGCAAGGCATTACAGTACAGAGTACAAACGTACAGTCAGATCCAGACAATTGGAAACATCCTGCCCAGTAGCAGCGATGTTTTGACACATAATCTAGCTACCCTGTGTAATGCCCTGACCCAGATATGTGCCGTCTTCACTTTACACAGAGTTGATGGCAATGTAAACGTCAATACATTCCTATTTGAGCAATTAACTTATTCTTATAGTAGTAGTGAGTGTGTTCCAGCAGTCATTTTTAAACAAAGCTATAGTGATTGCACTGTACAGTCAACTGGAAGTGATGTGACTGTCTGGAAAGCTAATACAACAACTTAGTTAGAGGCCCACGATTCTGGACATTCAGTATGTGGTTATGAATACTGTAATACAACCAAGTTATAGAGATCCTTACATATCATTTGCATTTGGGAGGCAGGCAGGCAAACAAATGTTGCATTGAAATGTTAACATAACATAAATAGTGGGACTGGAGATTGGGACACCCTCGCTGTGGCACTGGTTACAGTATGGAGAGGTCCTACAGTAAATGTTGTAGTCAGGTTTGAATACGGGGTCCGCTGTGGAAGGCACCGGGCAGGCGAGCTGGTCCCCGGCTGGCAACATGCCACATGGTAACCACGATAGTAGAGGTGGTGGGGGCTTAAGCTGGCAGCGGTGTCCCTCTTGGCAGCCCTGCAGCCAGTCGAAGATATATATTCTGCAGCAGCTCTGTTTGTGGTGAGGGTCTAAGTGAGGCTGGCGTTGGAGCTGCTGGTGCCACTGTTCTTCCTCTGGCCACCCTGGACTGCACTGGGAACCTGCAGACCTGTCTGAACCGAGAAGGTTCCATTCCACACCTTTAGGGGGCATAAGAAAACAGGATAAGATCAGCAGGCAGACGGCCTTTACCCCCTTGATAAACTGAAAGGAAGCAATAATTCATATGGGTTTTCATACTTTCATTTTGGCCTTGCATACTCCATTGTTTCCTCTAATGAACCTTCATAGAGGTAGCACACAGGGCTATTTTTACAGGCATACAATTACATATAAATATCAATAGTCTCTATCACCGACCATGAAGGCTGGAATGACAGGCTGCTGGAACTTGGTTCTAAAAGTGTGCATCAGCTGCTTGGTCTTGGCATTGTAGAAGGATAAAGCCCCTTTAAAGATAAGTGAAAAAAAAGAAAGAAAGTTGGCAAAACCGTTGAATCCTATCAGTTAATGTTTTTTTGTAATAAGGTAATTGTCTTTACCCTCATCATAGTTGCAGTACACCCCTATGCGATCTGGAATGGGACAGTCCAAGGTGCGTGCTTTGTTGTTGTGCTTGGCTGTTAGACTTTGCTGCAGCCAGTTGTTCAGGTGGATGCACCAGGAAGCATTGCTCTTGCCCAGCTGGTCAAAGCGGCCCAAGTTACGTAAAGCCAGGCCCACAGCAAAGGCTTTGCTCTCCTTGTCAAATTTGACTTCCCAGTACTGCTGGCCAGCATCTATCATTGTGTCCCCTTAGGTGAGAAGGTAAAGAACAACGACAGTGAATAACTTGCAAAGAATGTGCAGAGTCCAAATCATAATGTTAACTAGGCAAGTTTTTTTAAACATAATATGAGCATCACCATAGATCAACCATGTGTAAAACGTACCCAGCACTGTATAGGACTCTGCAGTGAACCTATCTCTTCCAACTCGAGCAGAGGGGGCTCTCTTCGGGGACATCATAGCTGTCCTGCAAGAAGATGAGATGAAGAAAGTAAAAAGGAATGTTCTTTGGAGCGTACAGTAACTGCAGACACGAGTTGCTCCTCTCAGGGAAACAATGAAATATTAGAATCAAGTAACGTTCTAAAAACTGAAGAAACGGACCTAGCTGGAGAGTGCATTGGAGAGTTGGTTCTGTTTTTGTCTTTGCGGATTTCCTGGACCTTCCCTCCACAACTGTCCCACTCCACACTCAATTCTTCTACTTTCAGATTCTGATGAGCCGAACCTGCATCCAGCTTAAACATAAAGGCTAGGGGGAGACAGAAAAAGGCATTTCTCTTGATACAGGAACTTTAGAGTAACCTGTGACTGTGGAGGGCAAAATCATCTTTGATGTACCCTAACTGTCACCAACCGGCAGGAAGGAAGTAGTGTTACTCACCGTGGGTTTCAAGTGTGACAGGCTCTGAGAACTCTCCTGCCACTGCTTTGTTGCAAGCCTTGACACGGAATGTTATATATCGCGTATCAAAGCGGAGTCCTAAATGACACAAACAACCGAATTATTTGAAACATAAGTATGACTGTCATTTAGAAGACATGCTACGGTAAAACAAATCTTCTTTTCAAGTGTCAGATTTTCAGATTGTGTTTGTTGGTCAACAATATTTGTCCTGCCGTGGGACGTTGCTGTTGTACCTGTGAGTGTGTGGCCTTTCTCATGGATCCCCTCCACCACCATCCAGGGGTAGTCCTCTCGGACACGTGGGGGGCCCTCGTGGTTGGTCCGCCGGTGTTCCAAGACGTAGTGGTCTATTTTGGTGTCGGGTTCCGGTAGAATCCAGACTACAGTCACTGTGTTGTCACAAACCTGACATTCTGATGTCTGGATCTCTGGGGTTGCAGGCACTGACACAAATACACATACCCCATGTAAACCGACTAGCTGATAGTCTATTCTACATATATTTACCACATTATACATAAATGTGTTTCATTTTTAGAATTCAATGTTTCCAGTGTGGCGATGAAAAGCACAAACAAGGACATTTCCTAAATGGTTCTTTGCCTCTGGTGTTTGATTGCAAGAAACTAGCCACACAAGTTACTTTTCATAGTTTTATTTAAGCCAAATTCCCTCCTTTGAAATAATTAAGCAGGTTACTTGAATTGCTAATATAAGTCAGCTTGCTCTTTGGCTCTTTTAAGCGACATGACTCACTGACCTGGTAGAAACTTAATGGCTTGCAGCAATTCCTTTTCCTGGGTGAAGTCCACCATCATGTGGCTCATGTTGTCACTGGCTTTAGCCTTCAGTGACAGTCGAAAGGCTGGGGCCATTGTTACACTGAACCCACCAACAAAGACACACAGTGAAAAAAAAGAAGAAAAAAAGGCAATTATTCCACTGCCACAAAAGGCATGAGAAGTTGTTGATGATTGCTGCTGTTCACAGACAACACATCCCAATCTACATTGAAAATGCAATTGTACATTACTATTCAAAATGATATGAATGAATAGACAAACACCTAACATATGTTGTTTAAGGACCTGCAGAGAGTTGATTGGATAGTCTAGAACTAGACGTTTACACTGCTGAGTATGAAAAATAAGGAGGGAAACCCAACATCCTTCACACAATGCTGTAAAAGTGCTATGAAATGATCCATGTTGTTAATATGGAATAGAGATGAGGTGACCAATAAAGCATGAAGCCACGAGATGATAAAGAGAAGCAGTAGAGCAGTGTACTATACCTATCCTTAATGTCTTTGGCCGCCTGAAGAGATGCATCGAAAGAAAGGAAAAAGGAAAACATGGAGAAAAGGACCAATAGAAAACTAAGTCCGTAAAGAGACAAATAAACAGGATTTTATAGGAGTTCATAATTCATATAGGTACAATTATAGAACGTAAATAGAGCAGACACATACTATTCTGTAGGTAGTGAAAATAATGAACATCAGGTCAAAGAAATCTCTAATTACCTGTGTAAAACCATCTTCTTCTGAGGAACAGAGTGTATGATTGGCAAACTCTAGCAGCTCCTCTGAGCTCTCCAGGGCTTTAGAACAGGAAGTAATTTGACTCTGTAAGATTTGCAATCAAATTCAAATGATTGTAGAATCTGCCAACTGTCAAAAAGCTTTCAATGATATACCTACATGACTAGGAAGAATACATACAGTACTATGAATCAAAAGTAGATGGCCATGGATCAAATCATACTCTATATCTGAAGTGGTTTCCAAATATAAAAGCCTAGGTGCTAGTCCCTTTCCTAACCTACCTGTAGCTCATAGGTCCGACTGGCTTTCTCCTGTTTGATGCGCGTGACCATGCCCTCTTTCAGCTCATCCAGTACGGAGTGAAGGGAGCTGAACTCAGACTCTAGGTCCTCTTGAACTCGGTTGGAGTTAGCCTAGAATTAGTATTTATCACAATATGGTAAATTCAATTTTGAAAAATACATTTTTGTTTAACTGTTCACTTGAAGCTGAGTCGTTCTATAACCCCAAACACCACACTGGTTAACCACAAGCAAAATGGACAAACAATGCCAAACAACCATGTAATCAATATAGTTCAAACATATTTTAATCTATAATATCAAAAGCTGTATTTTTCTTGCTTGATTAGACATCACCGAACAGCCTAGTCAGCCTGAACATTTTAACATCGGATACAGCACATGGTCGGATTATTTAATCTCTTACATATAAATATATATATATATATATATGTATATATATATATACTTATATATATATAAGTACATGTTTTTCAGTACAAAAAATTGTTTAAGAATATTTTCAATAAAAGTATGGACAGGTTGTATTCTTTTTCTTAATAGATAGCAGGTTTAAATTTGAAATTCACAATACCTCCAAATTATCAAGACTTTGTTTAATTGAGCAGATGAAGTTTTGGATCTCCTCGTTCTTTAAGGCCAGAGTAGTTGTGATCTTCCGAAGAGATTCCTTGGATTGAAGTCAGACACAGAAAATGTGGACCACATCTATCCGTAGTAAACAAACACCTGGACCACATCTATCTATAGTAAACAAACACCTCCAGTTGAAGCATTTATTTCCCTAACTGCTTTTGCTCTTCTGAAATAGATAGTGTTGTATGACAGAAAGCTATAGCTAGCCCGAATATATTTGCCATTAATTGTGAATTGCATTTTGTTTCATGACCAGCAGTGTTTAATTCAATAAATAATTAAAATGCCGTACATTAGCTACCTGCCTAAAAAGTCTTGAACTACGATGTGGACTATATCAGACATGCCGTAGGCAATTTGATCCCGGCCAATCGGGCACGTTAGGTAGTCACTTCAGCAAACAACGGTGCGTTAGGTAGTCACTTCAGCAAACAACGGTGGTTCTAACTAGGTTGTAATATGGGCAAGGCCTCAACTAGGTAACATTAGTAAGAAAATAAAAATATAAAATAAATCAAATTACAGAAAACGTATATTTTAGGTCTGCGACGGCCAGACTGTATTTTCTATACGTTGTAATGGCTCTCATCATCTGGCCTATGCAATGAGTTGTTGACGTTATCAGAATGTTACTTCCCAAATTTCGAATGCAAGATAAATTATATATGTCAATAATAATTAGTTCAACGCTTTTACAAAGTGTCCTCTTTCCACGCTCGCAGCCCCTTCCTTTCTTTGTATACGCCCTGTGTAACCGGTACGGATAACACTAGAAGCACAAATGTCTAGTCTGTTATATCCTACCTTCTGATCACCCATCTTGTAGGTCAGTCTACCACTGCTAGAAGAAAAGTAAATTCAATCGTTATTTTCAACAGCTCCCTATTTTTGTTTTATTTGCTTTACTGAATTGGTACTGATGCTGTTAGGAGGGCATTGCATCTCTGTGCAACGCCTATGGCCGAACTCTGTTGTGCGCACGTTCCTGAAGAGAATGCCGGGAGTTGTAGTTTAAAACAATATAATTTGATGCGTCAAAATTCACGTCTGTAAAATAAATGTAAGACCTTTCTTATAACCATAAATACATCTCACGAAAGTATTTTTCAAATTTCATATCCAGTAAAAAAACTCACGAAATAGTCAGAAATCAGAAATCCCCATTCTTACACGGGAGCATCGCCTACGTTGTATACGAAACTCTATTTAATTCAGTTCATCCATCCATTGTCAGAACCGCTTATCCTATGCAAAGTCGCGGGGGGGCTGGAGCCTATCCCAGCTGACTTAGGGGGAGAGGCGGGGTACACCCTGGACAGATCGCCAATCCATCGCGGGGCTAACACATAGACATACAACCATTCACACACACATTCACACCTATGGACAATTTAGAGTCATCAACTAAAATGCATTTTTTTGGACTGTGGGAGGAAA
>JAVQJS010089394.1:0-10596 GCA_036024795.1 Galaxias rostratus | reverse complement strand
ATTGGCGATCTGTCCAGGGTGTACCCCGCCTCTCGCCCTAAGTTAGCTGGGATAGGCTCCAGCCCCCCCGCGACCCTACACAGGATAAGCGGTTCTGACAATGGATGGATGGATGGTTTCACACAATCTAATCAAGAAGATTTTAGAAACTTGTCAACGAAAGCCTTTTTGAAAGTATTTTAACTTTAAAATGTGTACATTGGTTGGGCACCCGCGGGCTTGGACAAAACTAGACTGCCCGGAATGACAAACATGACCACTACAATGATTGAGGACGAGCAGAAAGAACGAGAATGTATACATAAAACGCAGGTGAGACAACAAGCCTTAAAGATAGTGTCTGATCCTGTTCATCTCCTTTTTAAAGAATTCATACAATTGCTTCTGGAGAGAGGCTAAAGCCCCATTAACCGAGAACATTTGCAGAAGGTCTTTCATGCGAATGAAGTAACTGCAGCATCCATGAATACCATTTGGACTGGAACCATGTCCAACGACTGAAATTACAATTATTAAAATAATCGCCTCGTATTGTGAGGGAGTAAATGGGGTTTTCAAGTGAGCACCTTCTTTCCTGGATGTTTTGTTGAACTGTGCACTCTGCATGTTCAGGGGAGATTTGGTTTCTGACTCAATACCAGGTTGTTGGTCACTTCATTATGTTTGATGAATACTCTTCCATCATGTTTGTAAATGAGAACAGGTGAACAGGTCACACAGGAACAGGAAGTTCTTACTTCGAGTTTGTGGTGCTGTTGCCTACACTTTGAAAGTGATGAATGCGATTTACGCCCAATATCGTGATTTTGCAACTCCAAATGAAAACCTTGAACAAAGCAGCTGTGCCATGAATTACCTCAAGCATCTCTCCCATCGACACGTTCTCAACGTATGCAAAGAGATGGCAAAACAATCCAGCTAACTTGTTTGCTAGTTTGCCGATGTTAATCCAGTTTCCTACGAAATATTTTTGCAATGCTTATTTGCTGTTCCTTCTGTATTTTTCGTTTTCTGTCTTTTCTTTTTGGTTCTACCAGCCCAGTTATTCCAAATCCATATTGACATAATGTCCCTAATTAATTACTTTTGAGAGGATGAGGGATTATGTGACTTTGGCAAGTACATACTAATATGAGAAGATTAGAGGCAAAATGAGAGGAGAAAATACAAGTCTTTTAGTGACCTCTGCTGGTGTGTTTCTATTATTACATGTGACTATCTAGATATGAATATTCCCATACATAATACATTTTCAAGAAAAGGTTTTCAATGAACAAATGATAATATGCTGCTAACTGCAACAACTCGCCCTTCATTAAGACTTTTTTTCTTTCTTTCAATCTTGACAATCAATTCAGAAGAACATTACCATTGCAGAGTTCACCATTATAGCCACACTCAGGTGTGTCTTTGGGTGGAATTCTTCTCCCAGCTGGCCATTTTATTTGGACTCCTAACACAGGCTCATACAGCATTTTGTTGCCAAAATAGTTGGCAATAACCTACCAGGGAGAATCGTGATGAGAATTTACATTACTCTAACAGTGTAGAACATACAGTATATTTCCATACAAAACAGTCTATGGGTGAATATTTATCAAAAAAGGTCTAAATTAAGGTATAAACATAAGGCAAATAATAAAGCAATGTCTGACTTTGATCTCTCCGTCCTCCCCCTGTGATTGCTTCATCATGTAGGCAGACTCTCTGTCTCCACTGATGTCCATGTTAACCTCTCCCTGGATACCTAAACAAAAGGTTTGAAGGTCTGTTATTGTTTTTCTCTCAGTATAAAAGTGTCTCAGTTGTTCATAATCATGTTCTTGTCCCAGGTTCAAGCAGAAACTGACTGACCTATTATGGTTCGGTTCCACATTTTGCGTGTGACGGTGAAGCCATCATATGGGTCGCCATCTTCAGCCAAGGTTTCATTCAGGGCCTGAGCATATAACCACACTGAGTCGTGGGCAATGGCGGACAATACTGACACCTGGGCGGGAAACAGGGAAGTGGAGTGCTTCGGTAAGATGGTCTGCTTTCTCCTGAGCCGGGTAAACGTCTAGGAATGGTTCATCGGCCACACATTACCTTTTCATTGGGAGCGTAATGGTATCCAAAATCTTCCCTGGACCTGCGGATCACTTCAGAGGAGAAGTTCCAGTACCGCTGGTCATCGGGTTGGTAAAGACTAAGGGTGAACAAAGCTTGGTATGCTTTTTTGGCTGCAGTGTCCTCGCCATCCCCTGTGGGGCACAGACCACATCAGTTCACTCGAAATGCTTTGGCTAGTAAGAATACTGGTAACACATGGATTTTTGCACATTTACTTTTGTCATGCCATTGAACATTATCCAATTTGTTTGTGCACAGGTTTATTTGCATAGAGCAGTGACCTTTCTTGAGGTAATGAAAACATCTAGTAGGCTTAATGTCTTTGTCAATAATACCGACCTCTTTTCCAGTCAAAGTTGCCAAACATCTCTTCAAGACGATATGGTTCAAAACAGAAGAAGACGTAGTTTCCGTTGATGAAACCACTCCTTTGGGCTTTGACCATGAAACTCCTGAGCATCTCTCCTGGCACTGACATAACTATGACTAGACAAGCAAGAAGAGTCTCCATTCAGGATGTCATGTCTGTGAGCTAAAAAGTTTGGCATGCAGTGTCTGTGCAAATGGTTTACACAGTGTATGCTCTGCTTTAGAGATGAACGCTTTGTTTGAAATATTTATTTCTAATATAATATAATCCATTCTCTGTGCCTTTTGGTTGGGTTTAAAATAAATAATGAAAACGTACTCCGTGATACCTGTGCTACATCCAGCAGAACTCGTTTCAGGATTCGGGAAGAGCTGTTTTTTTCCAGAGTTTGAAGCTTCACATATTTTGCAACTGTGATGTTGCTAATCTGAGCCTGATACCTGAAGTACAACATATCAGAGCAAGCATCCAGTTAACCATATGACAATGCATGACAGTGCACTAGATGTACACATCTAGAATGTCATGGAAACTGAAATCAAATGTATTAAATATTCAAACTACAGAATTAAAGCCACAGTTTTCCTGATTCGATTGATTCATTTGAGTAGATTACTTGATTCCCTTGGCAGGGATGGCCCATACTGGACTGGGGTCATAAATGATGGAGATACGCTTCCAGGCAAACGTTTCACAGATCTTTACAAAGAAGGAACCCATCTTGGTGAAGGGGCCAAACACTCTGGTGAGGGTTTGATAAGCCTGTACTGTCAGAAACAGCATCATCAACAGAAACATCTATACCACTGGATAAAGTCTAGATATTCATTTTGTATCAGCTCGTCATTTTTATATAATTAGATAATTACCGTCTTGTTTAAGAACTGCTGGTCTGCACAGGTGGGACTGATCACAGGAATGTTCCAGAATGCTGCCAGCTTGGCTGTGATGGCACACACCTGAGGTTATTGGTGGTAGTATAATGTATCATATATAAATGATCAAGTGAAATTTTAGGAAAAATGCGTGGGATCTCACATTTGAACAGGAAGGGCCAATGAATGCACTGTAGTTGTGTCTCTGTTGCAGCTCAACTATCTTCCCAGGGCCATTCACATCCGAGCACTCATCATCCACGTATTCATATTCCAGACTATGACCTAAGATGAGAAAACCAAAGCACACAACACCCAATGAAATATGTAAGGAACTGAAATACCAGTGACAGCATTTTTCTTCGAGCCCAACAATATTCACAGTCTAGCTTTAAGAGGCTGTGAATTGTACACTGCATATCAAATGGCAATGGTTATAAGACAGTGTAGTTTTGACCTTTTAAAAGATAAGGGCTCCGGTTCACTGTATCCATAGCAATGAGGGCTCCTGCTCCAATCCTACCCACACTGAAAGGCATGGAGTTGTTGGGTAGGGACAAAAGTAAGGTGAACTTTGAGCCCTGACCAAGGAGCCCCCGGGAGAGAAGGAATTGCAGCAGCACTAGAGCCCCAGAGAAGAGTGCCATTGGCCCCGGTAGGCACTGAAAGGCACAATGCAAGTTTTATAACTCATGCTAAAAACTCTATAATATCGTATGACATTTCTTTAGTGAAAGAAGTGCTACTAGTTAATTAATTATACATTACATTTCCTTAATAAAACTAAGCGTAAGAAACGGTCAGTTGCACCTTTATAATAAGTAAACAATACAACTTCAGCACATCCATTTACAATTGATTCTGTAAATGTATGCAAGGGTCCATCTTTCTTATGTCAGCTCAGATTTTCATAGGATACAAATGTACTTACCAGTGAGCAAGTCAACGTTTTTGTTAATGTCTTCCCTGCCTTACTCCTTTCTTCTATGTGTGAATTCTTGAATTAAATTCTGGGATTGTATTAAAGCAGGCTGTATTAAAAGATGACTGCACTCATCGCTGACTCGAGGCTAAGAAACCAATAGTAAATCAAGTGGTTCCCATATTAATCTGTGTCCTAGCGTGATGGCTCTGGGAAGACAAGCCCACATGATAGTTGTTTATCTTGGCAACAGTTCCAATAAACATTCAACATGCACAGTCCTGGGAACACAGCAAAAGGCTTGTAAAGAACTGATAGATTAGAGCAACAATTATAGAACAAATTTGCTCATGCGTAAGCTGTAGCAAAACCCCATCCTTTTATATAAACACAAAGAGAAATGCTATAGGTTTATACACAACAATCGAACAATTGAACTTTGAGGAAAACTTTACAAAATTGCCATGGATCAGTATTTATTTGATAGCAGAACATCATTTTAAATCCTACGGATAAACCATTAAATTGTTACCCTGAAATGTACACAGCATCATTATGATGTAGTTTGATTGGGTCTTACTCGCTCATCAACAAAATGATTGGACCAGACGATGAGTATGCAAAGAGAAGATCATTATGTTTTGTTCTAAACAATATCCTTTTTGTTAATGAACTTGAGAAAAGTACCAATGAAATACCGAAGCAGAATTCTAGAAACCTGCTTACATTGTGAAAAGTATCACTATTTCCCTTTAGTTGCTCATATACTGCATGTCAAAGTGAATCTAGAATAATGCGTTATGATAATGTTTAAACTTTATACACCTTGCCTGTATGAGCTAGAGGGTTAAAGTTTATGGTGTAATGTTGACAAAATAATATGTCTCAGTTTTGTGTATACTAAGATGAACAGTTCATACTTTGTAAGAGTAGGGTCAGTAGGTATAAAACATCAAAAGGAACTTTGGTTAAACATTATCCAAAAGTCAACGTAATTAACAAAGCAGTGTAGTAGTTAGTGTGTGCAGCAATAGTAATCACCAATTGGTAGGGATTATTCTCTACTTCTGGGGGAGGGATTCTCAGTAATGGCACCTTCAGTTTGTCTTTTATCAACTAATTTGAGTTGATGCAAATGATCAGCTGCTCTATACAAGAGGGGTAGGAGCAGACTCCATCTGCTGAGGAGATTTAGGTCATTTGGAGTGCATGGGGGATTTTGTAACTTGAAGAACTTATGGTTGTGATGTAGCCTACCTTACAATTGTCATAACAGCTTTAAAAAAAAGGGGGGGAGAGGGGTTAGATGAAAATTCTGACATTGACACACTGTTTTCAAATCCATGCCATTGTTTGCTGACAATGAGGGGTTTTGACTAGATTTGGAGTTCAAGGTTACATTAGTTAGCTTTCAAAGTGTACTACATGGCCTCGCATTTCTTTTCAAAAACATCGCAAACATGCACTGAGCAGGGGGAAAAAAATCTTCAGAGAGACATTTGCGTAAATGCAGTGAGAATTTAGAAATGCAATTAAATGAATGGTTAAAACAGAAAACAATCAATGCCTTAAGACAGTATCTGTGATATAGATTGTCTGTCTTAACAATGTCAGCTATTTCGTCTGGTCCTAATTCATCAGGCTATAATGAATGAGGTAGTTCCAGTTTACCTCGTCAATATGTTTGATGTAATGGACTATGTTAGGGCAGGGAGCTTTGGTGTTGAGACTCTGAATCAGATCTATTTATACAGTAAATTGTCAGATTCGAGAGGTTAGGTTTGTGGTCCGTTAAACAGTCTGGCTGATTATTTTTTCAAGTTGTCGACTAGGAAAAGTTATGTGGTAATGTAGTATAGTAATGTAGTATAGTAATTTATATAATCACGTTCGATACCAAGTACTAAGTAAAGTAATTAATTACTATAAAGAAGTGATCTGTAAATAGTAATTTATGACTAATCTCGAGTAATTTGCCCAACACTATTTGTAGAACAGTAGTGGTACATATTTTAATATCGGATGTTTTTGCTTGAAATACACCGTGAAGCAAATTTACTCACAGGTTTTGATCAGTTTGGGTAATGGAAGTTTTATTTTTTATTTGACGGGCAAAGCAAATAATTAACTCTATCAAAAAATATATAATTCTGTAAACCATAGCTTAGGAAAAAAACCTCCTCATAGACCACTTTTAGTGGTTAAAATCTTTGTTTATAAATTGCCATACACATTTCTATATAACCCACCCTATACAAATTGTTTAAATAAATAAAAAGACAGATACAACTTTTTTCTAAATTATATGACACAAAACATTCATGAATTCTTAAGTAACCCACCATAGACAATAAAGACTGGTAAATGTTGTTTTTTTAAGGTTAAGACTTTGGTTTTAAAAAGGTGCAAGTTGTATTGGAAACTATTCTTCCTGTGATTTAAATAAATAAGTGACATTGTTAAGAAAATGCAATGCGTAACAGACTCAAATAATGATAATTGATCGCTGAATGTATTACATGTTATTATGAATTTCAGAGGTTTACATTTTAAGTACAGCTCTGTACCTTGGCTTTAAAGTACGTATTAATTATTTATGGTTTAAGACACATTGTATGGAACAGACTAAATCAATGTTATCGTAGAAGAACACACAAGTTCTGAAGATTTTAAGATTTAATGAATAGACTATTTACAATTGTATTTTTGTTTGCTAGTTTCAAGCAATAATACACCTTCATAATTCTTCTCAAGACTAAATGACAGTGTAGTGGTTCCTGAGGATTGTCTTCCGGTCTTCATAAAGCTGTGAGAACTCAGTTAGACCCAACCAATGTCAGTGAAGATTTTGGTTATAATTGGCCGTGCATCTCTATCAAAAGTAGAAGACTGATTGTCAAAAGAGCCAATGAGAGGGATGTGGGTCCAGGATTACTTCCAGACGTTGTTGACTCTGAAATATCAGTAAACAAACGTTAGTATACACTTCCGTTAATGGTTTGATTGTTAGAATTTTCACAATCGGTATCCTGTTCTGAGGGTACTTTTTAAGCAAAAAAAATGTCAGTCCTGTCAGTGAAACCCCTTAACTTAAAAATAAATGTTTCATACCCAAGAGATGTCCAACTATTGTGGCTTTTATTGTATTTTTAGCCGAGTTACTAAGGTTACTCTTTTTACTGGCCTTAATTTACTAAGAACAAAGATTTATTGAATCTCGATTTAAAATATCTGGGTTACATGAGTTCTTATTGCTCTTAATGACTGGATGTATAGGAAGTTGTTGGATACATTACATTGCTTTGGTTCAATCCCCAAATCATTTTTTTATAATTAATGAATATAATATGATTAATATCTAAGTTAAAATCTCTGAAAAATTTGTTTTATCTTCTCACCAGATTTGAATTCCTTTTTTATTCAAGAAAAATGCATGTGTTTTGGTATTTGTGCAAAAATATTAACTAATTGTCATCAATTTGCACAATAACTTGCTGATGAAAGTCGAGGAGTTGATTTTTAGTAAAATGGGCTCAACTTAACTAAAATATCTTTCACTGTGTGACCCTTCACATACCATGCCCATTCAAATGATCCATTGAATTATCAAATATGTCAGATTTACTTGTATATTCTATATCTTTTACATGGAATGTTTGCGATGAATTGGCAAAATGTCTGATCACTATTGTACACAAGAACTATGTAAAACAGGGACAGGCAAATAAACACTGTAAACCATTACAACAAAAATAAATGGCAGCACCTATATACTGTACATACATACGTAAGTATTACTGTATGCTCATGTTACTGTATTTTCTTTTTCTGTGAACTACATCAAATTGGTATCTAAAAAGCTCGGTGCGATCCGTTCAGCAGCAAGTCAAAACTGACATTGTATAGTACGGTAAGCAATAGGTGTCAATGATTCTATAATAATATCAAACTTCCCCTAAAAGTGTATCACACTAGGTCATATTTCTTATAGATGGATGCATTAGATGGCATAGTTACACTGCATTGACATATCAAAGATGAGACATATTTTGCCTAGACCGACACGTGAGGTAATTATAAAAATATTCGACTTGAGTACAAGTAATATCCTTAAAGTTATCATCTCTATGCTGCAGTTCACCAGAGGACCCAGTCCTGGTCTGTACTTACGGCTGGAGACGCTCCCAGCAATGATGTTCAGGGTGGTGGAGTTGCTGCTTATAGCAGTGTTCAGAGTAGACACTGCAACGGTCGGCAGAGGAGTTGATGGCTCATCTTTGAATATGAGGGTAGTATTAACGACTACCGATCCACTCCTGTTGGGTAAACATTTAATTGAATAAAGTATATAGCAACAAATATAAGAACCTAAATTGGGAATGAGGCTAACATGAATGGCCTAAAATTGTTGCATCAAAGTAACTCACGTGAATGTGTTGACAATAGAGCGCAGGAAGGTCACTGGGAATCTTTTCGAATAAACCCTGTTCAACTGAATGGAGAATTTGTACAAACAAGTTCATGCATATGATTAATGTCATGTTCATAGCTGTTATAAGTCACTGATATGACTAAATGTATTACTTCTGTAGGATCAACACACTTCTTATTTCATTCCTTTCTTACCTGAGAGACTACATTGTTAGCAAGTGTCTGGAATGCAGAGGAGGAAGGATTGGAGAGATCTGATGTAAATGCCTGATCGAGACTGAATTTAATACCCAGTTGACCTTCACTGGATGATGGGGGGTTTGTTGATGCGGTCGTAGTTGCAGCTGTAGTTGTTGGTGCAGCAGTTGGGGCGGCTGTTGGAGCTGCTGTGGGTGCTGCCGTTGGAGCGGCTGTTGGAGCTGCCGTTGGGGCGGCTGTTGGAGCGGCTGTAGGGGCGGCTGTTGGAGCTGCCGTTGGAGCTGCCGTTGGAGCGGCTGTGGGGGCGGCTGTAGGGGCGGCTGTAGGGGCGGCTGTTGGGGCGGCTGTAGGAGCGGCTGTAGGAGCTGCCGTTGGAGCGGCTGTGGGGGCGGCCGTGGGGGCGGCCGTTGGAGAGGCTGTAGGAGCGGCCGTTGGGGCTGCTGTGGGTGCTGCTGTGGGTGCTGCCGTTGGGGCTGCCGTTGGGGCTGCTGTGGGGGCTGCTGTGGGGGCTGCCGTTGGGGCTGCCGTTGGGGCTGCTGTGGGTGCTGCCGTTGGGGCTGCTGTGGGTGCTGCCGTTGGGGCTGCCGTTGGGGCTGCTGTGGGTGCTGCCGTTGGGGCTGCCGTTGGGGCTGCTGTGGGTGCTGCCGTTGGGGCTGCCGTTGGGGCTGCCGTTGGGGCTGCTGTGGGTGCTGCCGTTGGGGCGGCCGTTGGAGCGGCTGTAGGGGCGGCTGTTGATGCTGCGGAAGGTGTAGTGGTTTGTGCAACAGTTGATGCTGCAGTAGCAGTTGCAGTTGGGGAATCTGTTGTAGGGATTGAATTGATCCCTGAAATAAAAATAATATTAAATAAATGTTAGGATATCACTTCTCATGTTTTAGCAGAATGTTATTAAATTAAACTTTCATATGACTTCACTATCAAATTTAGCTTTAAATACAGGATAAAATGGGCTTTTGCATAAATTACTATGTCTATTTCAAATGACAAATCCATGTACCAATTTGAGGCAATGTCATTGTGAAGAACCTAAATTTTTTTGTACAAATTTGCAACCATTTTATATTTGTTTTCAGTTGTCACATATTGTATTATAATTATAATTTGATTAAACAGAAATGAACATTTCCTACCTCATAAATTAACTTTAGACATATCAAAATCAAATGTTTCGATGTTCTAATGATTTAATTCCCAAGTAAAACATAACATTTAAGTTACATAACATAACATATTTCCACCCTTTATTTGATTTCCCATTTTATTTTCTAAAAAAACATGACAACTGTGAAATTAATGTGAAGGTCAAAAGGACTCCCATACTTGTCGCAACAACAGTAGTTGTGTTCACTGTGAGGTTGAAATTGGGGTCTGAGGCAGCCTGTACAAACGTAGCGCTGACATCATTAGCGTCTGGCACTGAGCTGGCATTGCTAAATTCCAGATCACTGTCCACCACAACCGATCCTCGCCTGAAATCATAGAAATTTTCATAGCATGGTACAGATTTAAATTTATTTATTAGAAGGTGCATAATAAATGGGCACAGGTGATAACAAGCACTAAACTAAAGAAATTTATGTAAAATGTACATACCTGAAGCCTCTAATTATAGTACGAACAAAACGCAATCCATACTTATTTCGAAAAACGGAATCCATCTTTGAAAAGTGATAAAGGAAAGAAAGTCT
>JAVQJS010089393.1:0-15587 GCA_036024795.1 Galaxias rostratus | reverse complement strand
CACACACACACACACACACACACACACACACACACACACACACACACACACATATTTCTTTATCTCGAGTTGTCTTTTACCCTCTCTCCCTCATTTCTCATTACCAGACACTGCAGGAGAAATATTTGACTTTCATGTTCATAAGGCTAATCTTATTTGATACCCCTTCCACACTCAACGTCAATTACCCCATGCCGAGTTGCTCTGAGAGAATAGCAAATGTATGGCTGAATACAAAGGCTACAAGCAGAACAGTGCCTCACTTCGTTTTTGACAAATTATAAATGAATAAAACGAATCCCGCACAGTTTGGTAAAATGTGTTGTGTGATTGTACTTTGCATTGTGGCGGTATTGCCCAGTAGGCTAGCAGTTCATTTCATTGTTTCTGCTGACTCCTCTTTCTGTGTGTGTGTGTGTGTGTGTGTGTGTGTGTGTGTGTGTGTGTGTTTGTGTGTATGTAGTTTGAGGGGTGTACCAAGGCCTACTCCCGCCTGGAGAACCTGAAGACGCACCTTAGGTCTCACACTGGGGAGAAGCCCTACGTGTGCGAGCATGAGGGCTGCAACAAGGCCTTCTCCAACGCCTCGGACCGGGCCAAGCACCAGAACCGCACACACTCCAACGAGGTGAGGTCCCTCCTCCACTGCTCACACTAGCGACACCGAGATCAGTGTGAACAAGGAGACTCAACTCACACTGATAGTTTTGCACTTTGTTGGATTTCCTTTCCTTTTCCAAATCCCAAGTGGCCGGAGCGCCACCGTTCCTTGTTTCGTTTGAAGCTCTTCAATCACCAAAGGATCCCCATATTGAAAACACTGGACAAACTTACTTTCTCTTTTCGTGTCCATTTTCGTAACGTAAATCACAGTGTCATACGCAGAATCAATACTTTGAAGATAGACTGTATCGTGCGCTGTAACGTTTAATGTGCATTTTCCCCAACACTGAAGACGATGTATACCTACTATATTATACAGTATGTATGTATATATTATATATAATATATATCTTGTTGCTTTCTTCCAGAAACCCTACGTGTGTAAGATCCCCGGGTGCACCAAGCGCTACACGGACCCCAGCTCGCTCCGGAAGCACGTGAAGACGGTCCACGGACCCGAGGCCCACGTCACCAAGAAGCAGAGGGGGGACCTGCCCCCCCGGCCCCCGGGAGCCAAGGGCAACGGGGAGAACGAGGCGCACGCCAAGCAGGGCGGCCGCGGCCTGGAGGGGAAGGCGGAGGGCGTCGCCAGAGGAGGGGAGGACTTCCTGCAGGTCAGCTCCATCAAGACGGAGCACTCCGGGGTAAGACGCCGCCGGCGCACTCTCTGACCTAACCCCGGTTTGCTTTCTCTTTGGCCGGGCATCTCGCCTTGGTACTCAACGTCAACGTGTGCATGTTGGGCTTTCTCAAAATGGATGTGATTTTCTTATGTCCTTCAACATTTTCCCCACTTCCCTACTGACGTTGGGCCTCGCTTTGGCGTTTCTAACTACTTGTGGTGTGTCCTCTTCCAAACCCTTCTCTCTCTCTCCCGCTGCTCCTCCTCTGTGCTCTGTCTTTCCCTTTGTGCCTTTCCTCACGGATAGGCTGCACTGAGGTGAGCGATGCCACCCCCTCCGTCCTCCTTGCACTCTGAATGTATTCAGTCAGCATGATTGACTTGCGTGTGTCCGTGTGTCAAACCTTTTCCATCACATCTCCACATCCGAAACTGAGAGTTAGTGAAGTAAAAACAGAACAGGAAAAGCAAAACACATTTCTATTTCTATTTCAGAACAATTAGCTGTTTACTGAAGTTGACAGAAGTTTGCGAGAAGTAGAAGTAAAAGCCTGCAAATGCCCATATCCGCATGCATATGCGTGAAAATCACTAACACACACGCAGAGACAACACACAGTTTCTATTCAGCCGTAGTCCTCTGTGGGCCTGAGATCAGACAGTAGTCTTCGCAGGGTGATAAAAGTCATCAGTTATCAGATGAATATTCAGATTCGGGGACGATTCGGCATGTGTGTCAAACCAGTATTGCCAGCGATCCCGCTGTGATCAAGACGCCAGTCCGTTCGGTTTATCGGACTGTGACGAGACGCGCATGTCTCATCTATTATCCACGTTTTCTTTTTGGAATAAATCAAACACATCGGCAAAAGAAGTAGATGATGAAACTTGCGTCCTACATTAGTTATGGCAGAGAGCAGCGCAGGCAGACTTTGTAGTAAAGACTATAGTCAAGTGTGTGCTGTGTGCTATTGGTTTGTAATGCCAATGCCTTCCCACGTTCACAGACGTTAACCTTCGTCTCGTATGAGAGTTCTGGTATATTGTTCAAGTGCGTTAATATTAGTGGGTGTGCATGTGTGTTTCTTTGGTCCTGGAGTGAGTATCAGTTACCGGTATCTTTCTCCGTCTCATCCATCACTAAGACATCCTCATTTGTTTTGTTGTCGCTGTAATCAAATATTATTGTATTTTTCATGTTTCGAAATATTGTCATTTACAATCTATGATTATCGGTTTCTTTTACATGTCACCAGGCATTGACATATTTTAAAATGAGATGTTTTGGGTTGTTAAATTAATTAAAAATGATAAAACTTCAGCATACTGGAATGCCAGTCGTAACCACACCTGGTTATTCTGTCCCCTTCGTTACAACAACAAAGGTCCCCACTTCCTACAGCCCGCGGCCTCAGTAACCTCCTCCTCAAGGTTCAAGGTTCAAGGCCTCAGTAACCTCCTCCTCTCCTCCCCTCAGACTTATCAGTCCAGCCCTGGTGGCCACTCGTCCTGCAGCAGCGAGCCGTCGCCCCTGGGCAGCGCCCACAACAACGACAGCGGAGTAGAGATGGCCCTGCACAGCGGCGGCAGCTTCGGGGACCTGAGCGCCCTGGACGAGGGCCCCATGGTGGACTCCAGCGCCTCGCCGGGCCTCCACGGGGGGCCGGGGCTCCAGCTCCGCAAGGCCGGGGGCCACGGCGGCGGGGTCACCATCAAGCTGGAGAACATCAAGAAGGAGAGGCTGAAGGCGGTGCGGGAGCCGTGCCCCTGGGCCAACTCCCAGCCTCCGCCGCTGCTGCCGCTACAGGGCCGCATCACCAAGCTGCCTCCCCTGCCGGCTGGCGGTAGGTTTCAGGGAGAAACACGGAGGGACCTCCGGAGGATTCTTCCTCTTTGTTGTCAAGTAGCCCTTCACGGATCGATGTAATAAATATGGAAGTAGTTGTAAATAATGTATCCTACTACATGAAGAATAAACTAGCAGGATATAGATGGAAGAGTTTAGCATTGCCTTTTATTTGTAGGCAGAAAAGGAGGAATTATAATTGAATTTTGAATGTGTCACTGTTAGGACATTCCGTGGTCAATGATGTTGCTCGCTCTCTCTTTCCCTCTCTCCTTCTCTCTCTCTATCTTACGTTTAGTCACGGACGGCTCTGGGATGATCAGGGGTCCAGGCGCGCTTTTCCCGGGTCAGCGGCTGGGCGGTGACCTCTCGTCCTACGAGGTGACGGTGCTCAACCAGCTGAACGAGCGGCGCGACAGCACCACCAGCACCCTGAGCTCCGCCTACAACCTGAGCCGGCGCTCCTCGGGCATCTCGCCCTGCTACTCCAGCCGGCGCTCCAGCGAGGCCTCGCACTTCGGCAGCGGCCGCCACAACAACCTCAGCTCGGCCGACTCGTACGACCCCATCTCCACGGACCTGTCGCGGCGCTCCAGCGAGGCCAGCCAGTGTGGCGGCGGCGGGGGCGGAGGAGGGGGAAGCGGCGGCCTCCCCAGCCTGCTCAGCCTCACGCCGGCCCAGCACTACCACCTCAAGGCCAAGTACGCCGCCGCCACCGGGGGGGCGCCACCCACCCCGCTGCCCAACATGGAGCGCATGAGCCTCAGGACCCGTATGGCACTCTATGGAGACCCCCAGGAGGTCAATCAGCACCAGTACCACCAGCCCGCCCCAGGCAGCGTCCCACGGCGCTGCAGTGAGATCGGCTACGGGATGATGCCCCACGAGGTGCCTGGAAGCCTGCCGCGGCGTGCCAGCGACCCCGTCCGCCAGCCCACCGTGGACCCCTTGACTCTGCCCAGGGGCCAGCGCTACAACAGCATGAACAGCATGAGCTCCATGAACCCTGCCGGCGCTGCGGGGCTGGAGCGCCACCGGGAACAGGCCCTGCAGGGCTACACCCGCTCCGACGGCAGCCTGCAGCGCCAGCCCTTCTACCCACGGCCGCCCAGCATTTCCGAGAACGTTGCCATGGAGAACATGGCGGTGGACGGCATGGCAGGAGAGCCAGGCGGTGAGGATGACCTCGTGCTCCCTGACGACGTGGTGCAGTACCTCAGGACGCAAAACGGCGTGGCCGGCCATCAGGGCGCTCACGCCGACTACAATGGCCCGCCCCAGGGCTACCAGGCTGGCATGGCCGCCCAGCACCAGCTCCACCCCCAGCACCAGCCCCACTCACAGCAGCAGCAGCAGTTCTACGGCCAGAGAAGGATGGCCATGGTGCAGTCTAACATAAGCCTCCCTCCTTGCCAGATGAGCTCCTCTGGCTCCCAACTGACATTTCCGGCGGCTCCACTGGTCAGTAAGAGCAGCATGCCAGTGCAGTGGAACGAGGTGAGCTCCGGGAGCGTGGACACTACGGCCAGGCTGGCCAAGCAGACTCCGGGCCGGGGGAACCTGGCAATGGGCCAGCAGAGACAGAACTTTGGTCCCTACCCAGGCCAGAGCCCGGGTCTGGGTGGGAACCAGCAGGTGATGTCTATGAGTCAGAACATGGCGTTGCAGGGCTACACCCAACAGCGGCCCCTTCAGAGAGCCTTACACAGCAGCGTCCCACAGAGGCAGCAGTGCAACAGCCTCGCTGCCGAGCAAATGAGCCCCCAGCAGGGCTACGGGCAAGAGCTAGTCCCTACCTCCGTACCCGGCAACACCATCATGAGAGCCCCATACAACGGGATGGCCGTGCCCAGCGGCAGAGGGCCGACTGCCCCACATAGTGCAGGAATGCAGGGCTACCGTTCCAGGTCTGAGGTGGATGGTTTCCCCTCTATGAACCAGGTGGAGCCGACGTGCGGTGTCCCACCGCAGCAGCAGCCCCGGGTTCTCCTCCAGCCCAGGCCTCCGGTTGAGCCCAAGTCTCTTAGCAGGCAGCACTCAGGGTCCGACGCCACGACTCAGGGCCGGTTCCCCCAGCCCACCGACTTCAGCCCCAACAACACCTCCGAGGCCAGCCCCAAAAGAACCACCAGCCAAAGTGGCCCTGCCTTGGACACCTCCATGTTCTACACGGGTCAGATCCACATGTTTGAGCCCAGCTCTGTCCACTTTGACGTGCCCATGTCACCTTGTGCCGCTCCGGTTGGTGGCGACAGTGACCCGGCCCACATGACCTCGCCAGGGGTCAACCAGGTCACCAGCACGGTGGACTCGGCGGGACCCGGTGCCATGGAGCACGCCCAGATTGACTTTGATGCCATGCTGGACGACGGGGACCACTCCAGCCTGATGTCAGGCACCCTGAGCCCCGGTCTCCTCCAGAGTCTGTCCCAGAGCTCCTCACGCCTCACCACACCCAGGAACTCCGTTACACTGGCGTCTGTGCCGGCCGGCATTGGGAACATGGCCATTGGAGACATGAGCTCCATGCTGACAGCGTTAGCTGAGGAGAGCAAGTTCCTCAACATGATGACCTAAAATATCCTAAGGACAGTCTTAAGTGAGCCATTTCTACATCAGGAACTACATGAACTACAGGAATAAAAGCACTGATCACTACACGTTGGGGAAAGGGTCATTCATTTCAGGAGTTTTTTTACATCAGCTTGTACAGTATCTTTTGTCTATCAGACTCTATCCTAAATTTGTTTCAGAATATTCTATGTAGCATTAAAGTGTTAAGTGCAGTAAAGGTTTACAGAACCTTTTCATTTCAGTGAAAAAGCCATACTTTTATCACAGATACAGAGCAGAAGAGGGTATTAAAAACATCTTGAAATAATAACAATGGATGGATATTTGAATTGTGTAATGCCCCTTTAACTAGCAGTGCACTCAATGCGGTTCACAAAGTGCCTTGCTGACTAGGTCAAGTATAAGTATTTTAAAAAACAATGACAAACCCGAACAGGCATATTTTAAGTAGGTTCCTTAATGTCTCACTAAGATTTTACATTTTTAGATATACTCTATGCTACTTGCCTATAACTCAATAATCTCAAAAACACAATGGGTTTGATAGGAAAGCAAAACATTGCGGTCCCACAAGTTTACTGTGGATTCAAGTGCTTTGAGAGCAGAGATCCACACCAAGTTCTTAGAAAATGGCACCGCTGTAAGATGAGAGATCCTCTACTTGCCTCCTAGCAGGACACCATAGATCCCTATGCACCCATGAGGCTGCCTGATTGGGAAGGACAGGCCATACTCCCGTGTTACTCTGTCAGAGCACATAGACCCTAGTCAGATGAGGAAGACTCTCTAAAGGAATAGGAAAGTATTTCCACGTGTCTCAGTGGAGATCCAATCCCTAATTAGGGCCCTCGTTAACCCTTGCAATACCTACCAGGGAGCTCTGCGTGAACTATGGAGACTCAAATAAGGAACTTTGATAAGGAATCATATCAAGGACACGGAAAGGCTCCTCCACGACCTCTGACGTTTGCTTTTTTCCCCGTATGTTTTCTGGAATAAAAATGTACCCTCTGATTTCTTTTTTTTCAGATGTATGCTACCATCCATTCTTACTTTGCTTAAAGTATGTGCGTTCCATTGTGCGTATGTTTGAGAGTGTATATAGCTTTTGTACATTTCAAATACAGTATCTTCGTTTTTCTGTTGGGAACCAAAGCTCTGTGTTGTGCCTCCTTTGAAATCACATGGTCTCACCCCTTGGGTGAACATGAAGGCTAGCTTTTCCAACTCTCTCATGAATGAATTCTTCCCTCTGTCAAATGTCTTTACGTCAGAAGAATCATTCACTTATAATACTGCCAGTGTATGTACAACAAAATCACTTATTTCAGGCTTGTTGTATGCTGTGCAGAAAACATCTATGGTATAACACTTAAGCACTGTCAAAACTGTTCTAGTTTCTTATCTAGGTTTTTTTTATTCACATTAACATATAGATTTACTGCCTCTAGTTATCGAGCAGTATTGCTAATAGTCATCAACTGTTAGCTCTGACAGTAATTCTGTCAATTTCTCCCTGAAAATAATGGCATTTTACAATGTACTTTTCTGAGGGGCATTTCATTATAGATTTAGTTGAGTGATGAGAACCCTTAAATAATGGAAGTCAACTTTGTTTTTTCTTTGAAGCCTTTTCTTTTCATCCCTAGACCTCACAACACATCGTTTTTCATCATTATAGTTACCTAATAAAAAGGTAAGGTTTATCTTAGGGGATCAGAAGTGCTGCCTTTTATCCCCATGCTCACAAGGGCAAAATGTAAACCCAAGCTTGACAACCCAAGCGAAAAAGGATACTCCAAACACACACACAAAACGCATACATAGCATTTCTAAAGTTAGCCGGCATGTTCTCCAAAATTAACAGTGGCAGTCAAGCCCTGAGGAAATGGTTTAAGAAACCACATTAAATACACCCATTGAAGGGAGGGAGCAGAGAAGAGAAAGAGGAAGCAAGTGAAAATGTTCGACAGTAGAGTGGTCAAAGAAAGGAATTTTGTTTTGTTATACTTTGACAGCGAGTTCTGCTGGGGTGCCATCTTCAAGTGGATCTCTCTGATTGCTCCTGCCACAGAGATTCCTTATTCTCTCTGAGGGAGGCTGGGAGAAAAATAGCCTTGGGCCAGGGATTCTCACCAGGGAGGAGAACAAAGGGGTTAGCACAGGAGCCAAGCTGATCACAGAGGAACAGGGCAGTAATTAGACAAGAACACATACGTGGTGCGATACGAGGCTCTGTAACACAACCTCTGAAACTCGTCCTCTGAGACTGTTTGCCCCCACCCACCCCAAAAGGACGCTTTCAAGGTGCTTACAGTAGAAGACTTACAGGGAGAAAGCTTTTACTTCTACACTTTTAGGCACATTGTAGAAATGAAATCAATCCTGCTGTACATACTGGTGACATTAACATGTGGAATCATCTTAATACACAAACAATTAGAACTGGAAACCACCCGGCAACAGTATTGTGAAGGGTTCCAAATCTTTGACTAATATACGCTTCCATTAGCTGTATTTTTTCTGTTTCTGGAACCGCCTTAAAACTTGAAGGCAACTAAAGGCAGTTGAAGATAGCCCCATAAAACATCGCTAGAACTGCCAGACTAAACAACTCATGCTAGAGGCCAAGATGACTGTGACCTTATACAAAAACGCCTCCTTTAGGATAAAACTGATTTTAGGGAGGGAGGTTGTCAAACCACACAAAGGTTTTTCTCTCTATCAAATAACATGCATGGGAAAGGCTTCTATCTAATCAATCCATCAATAATGTATGTTTATTATTTTTGTCTGATCACCACCAAAATATAATCTAAAGCCCCAGATCACTACACTTTTGAACATCCGCTGCTCTAAGCAAACCCAGCAGCTTCCAGGAATCCCCCTGTGTTAAGATAATTGAGTTACTAAGCAGCTCAACTGAACCCTACTTTGGATAAACAATAGGTCATTGTTTTTGGAAGAAGACCGTCGCAAAATACTCATCTCTAAGAGCTGTTATTATTCAGCAAGAGCAGTCATAGCAAAACAATGGACATGTTTTTTAATGTCTGAATAATTTAATCAGACATATTATTATAAAGAAAATTTGCTTAGAGACACATGTGGGTCATCTTATTAACATTATAGACCCTTGATCACATATAGCATGTACACATTTGTAGTTTTATATTATAACAAACAAGCCAAGACAGGAGATGCAGACGTGTTTCTACACATATCTCTGGCTATTTTGGGACATAACTGAGTGTGCACCATTCTACCCTCTGACCTTAGTGAGGGCAGTTCATCATAATAAAGCTAATTCATTGGATGAGGCTTTCCTTGCCACGTATTTCTCCCTGGACTTAGCAGAGGCTCCCATCAAAGGCTTCCTGCATGTAACATGTAGCCCATTGAAATCGGAGGGAGGCGAGCTGTTGGGGCAGGCGAGGGGCACCTTCTCTAACAGAGCCGTCTTGGTCGCCTCTTTGTTCAGGCCCTAGGGGCAACGTGTGCCCTGCTCAACTCCAGGGTTCCATGAGTTATCGTCACGAACCAGCCTCCGGGACCATGAATTGCCACATTGTGGCCTTTCCCTGGGGTCAGACCATAGAGGACGGAAGCTTAACTCTCTGCCCTGACCTCTCCTACTCCCTCCCCTTTGGCCTTGGCCTGGCAGTGGGGAGAGCCACTGCCTCTGGGGGGGGCATGGCATGAGTAGACCGTTGAAGACCCCAGTGGAGGTCTCGGGCTCCTCTGATCACGAGAGAGGCTAGGACGGATGACCCAGTCAGTGCTCCCGGTCAAGGAGGATTAGAGCGGCTCTTTTATGTTCTGTAGAATTTCCCTTTTCCTGCTGTAACTGGCCTAAGAATGTCAACCCACCCGCCACTCCACCCACTGCCGTTTTTCCTTGCCATGCACCAAGTCTGAATAACAACAGAGGGGGGAAAAGAACTATTAATGCTCCGTCCTAAATTGACTGTAGTGCACTTATAGGCCGACGGATACGCCACTGGGTGGAGAAAACGGCAGCACAGATTAATGGCCAGCTCCACCGCTGCTAACGTTTCTCCGGTTTGGCTGGCTGGTGCTTTCTACAGGCCTCTAAACCCAACACCCCGCCTAATGGCACAACCACTGCTTTCTCAGTTTGGTTCTGGAACAAACCAACGGACGAGAGCTTTCCCTGTGCCGAGCTTGAACCTATGACATCTCGCTTGGAGGAGGAGGAAGGAGCCACGTCAGACGAATTCCCTCGGTGGGCGGGACGGATAAAACGGATGAAGCCTGCTGCTGTGGTCGAACATATATCCCCACAACTCTACCATTGGTAATTAGTGAACAGACATAGTGACTAAGTCTACCGTTTTAATGCTGTCAGAATGCAGGGGATTCATTCCAGAGAGGAAAGTCCTGCAGTGGTCACCTCTGCTGGTTAGCATGTGACCCCTGACCTTACCAACAGATAAGACTTTTATGAGGTCCTCCACCAGGAGCAGGTCAGATAAAGATTGGGGGTAGGTTACCTTAGGCACGGACACACAGGTATCATATATTTTCCCGCTGTCTCAAAGGACAGGAAACAGGAAGATGCCCCGGTCCATCTGAAACAAGCTGAAACAAAACACAGACTGTTTCTCTTTCGCACAATGCACAATGGCCTGCTTCCAAATAGAGCTCCCTTCTTCTAGACTCCCAAGCTGTGAGGAAGTCAAACAATGAAAGCCGTCTATATCGAAGAGCAGAGTTAAACCTTACTCTGCACTTTCAGTAATGCTCATCTTATTAAGCTTTATTCTTACTATGGGGAGTTAGGCACTAATCCAATTTTAGAGTGTACACTTCTGGATTTAAGAATGCAATACTTTTTTGGGGATGTTTTTCCGACCTAAGTCACCATAAAGCATGAAACTACAAACCATGAGAAAATGACCTGCTTTTAGAACTTCCTCCTACCTATACTAGTAGCTAAAACAGCTTATTGTCAGGCTCTGGAGCTCATGTACGCTAGTGTGCACGTGCCTTTCTCTGCACTGCTGTGGCCCTCATATGCAGAGAGGCTTTACGAGGAATGTTCAATCAAATGCCGCAGTCAGAGTTCTGGATGGACCACAAATGTGCTCCAGCTGGAGAGTTGCTTTTCCCAGCTAAGGGGCGATGCTTCTTGGACCCGCAGGCTGCCTCCATCCACACAGTCTGCGGGGAGGAGTGGCCCTTGTCTCTCATCCGGCGTTCAGCTCGGATATTTTCATTGTCAATAGAGTAGGTCTCTCTTTGTCTTTCTCTCTACAGAGAGACCCTCGTGCACGTACCGACCCAGAAACGAAAAACAAACACTGCAGTCGGCCTGGCAATGCCCACCACCTGTAACGCAGGCCTCTGTGGACCGCAGCAGGGAGGAGTGACTGATTTCAAAGATCACCTCGTGGGGGATGTGCAGGGGATCTCCCCGTCTGGCACCAGGACCAGGCCACTGTATTATCAGCATGTAAATACATATGACATACATGCACTCAGTATGCACAGTAGGTGCTGCAGAGTGGCCTTCTCGTACCTTACCGCGCCTCTCATGCGGAAAATGGCTCCACCCAAGTCTAAAGTTAGACAAAACATACCTCACCCTAAAACAGCCGCAACAACAAAAACGCTGAAATGGAACATCCCCTTTTATTTCTTAGTTCTATATTTTTCCAACAGGGGTTGAAAGAAAACACTCACTAGGTGCTTTTAGTGTAATTCAAGTACAGTGTTTGAGCATACACCAAAATTTGAGCTTTTAGCACTCTGGATGTGTCAAAGCGTTCCATTTGAGGTGGCATATCCTTCTCACACATTCTTCATCAAGCTACATAGCCGTGGGAGTGAAGAAGAGGCAGGAGTTAGATTGACAACCAAGCATTATCGCTACCAGAGGGTCGGACATCCAACTGAGAGACACAACTAGCTTACAGAAATGGTGCCCTTGTTTCTTTGGAATCTACATGACAAAGACCCCGATCAAAGTGCAAATCTATTAGAAGAAAATGAGCGGTCAATAGTTGCCTGTAAGGTCCACCACGGCCCTGCAACATTTACTCGTTCAAACATCTAATTGTAATTACAGGAAGCCGGTTATTATATTATTTTGGCAATTATGGGGCAAGCTCAGGGGGAACTTTATTCCCATGATGTATACTCCAGCATATTGCAACCCAGGTCGTATGGTTTCCGTGGTTGAAGTTGCAGACTTGTTGCAAGTCAACAATTCGTTTACCTCTTTGTACTTCACATCGCTGTTGATCATGTCATGCTGCGACTCTGAGCACCCTGTTTCTGAAGAGGAAAAGCTTCCTGGTTCATAGCCTGTAGGGCAGGGGGGCATAGGGGGCTCTGAGAATTTACAGTGATGGAAGTCATTCCAAAGTGGGTGTGCGAAGGGGAATAAAAAACATATGGAATAATCGTGCAGAAAATAATTGTAATTTTGCATCACGGGGTACTTTTTTTATTTTACGTTATCTTGGCAGACAAAAAGTCTGAAAAATTCAAAATGAATTGTATTCCCACAAATGTCTTACATGGCGTTGGCACCAAGCAATCTAGTTGAGTTTTGCACAAGTTTGACAGTGTGTGGTAAAATGCCACACCTAAGCCCTATAGTAAAAACACATGCCTTAAAGAAATACAGTACAAGCATAAATTGCTCATATAAACGTTTCATGCCAATCATATATTTGATCAGTTTAGTCCATAAATCCCCTCCAGCAGCAGGGTAAGTAAGCCATCACCAGTAAGTGTAGATTGAGTCGCCATTAACGAAAGGTCTAGATGGAGTCGTCATGTGAGCTGGCAGCCGTGCAGGACCCCTGACGGCACCACCAGAGACAAATATAAACGGCTTTGTGCGGAATTCAAAACCCCGATGTGGTTTTTCCCTGCTCCTGCTGCCACAGGCTTTGTGACAGCGGTTCCAGGAGCCAGATCCCCCCTTCCCCCCAAACCCCCACGTCATATCGCTTTGACCATTAGCGATCTAAAAGATGGGGACCATTTTGTGGAAAGCAAACAACAACAAACAAAAGAGAGCAGAGGGGGGAGATGGGGGAATTAGGGAGAGGGGGTGAGGGGGGGTTAGGGAGAGAACTTCCACACAAAATAATTGCAAGTCACAATTTCAAACAGATGTCTGTTTGGACTTGGCCCGGCTCGTGTCTGCGTTAAATACTGTGATTGGACTGGAAAACAGGCAGCGTGAGATGGGCTGTCAGCCAGCGAGACCATTCCGGGGTTCTCTAATGACCCCCAGGGGTCACAGGGTCGTCAAAGTAAAAGCAGATCAGAGAGGATGTGAGGCCAGCAACCGGGACAGGGCCAATAAATCTGTCCCGATCACAGAGGAAGCCACCCCCTCCCTGCATCCCATATCCCCCTCAGAATGAAAACACAATCACCATCCTCACATTGCACACCAGCCCATGTGCAGAGGTTATAATTCAAATCTCACAGATAGGGTTGAGGGGCTTGGGTGGCAGAGAGTGTCCGAGGGGGGACTGGGGGGTCAACGAGGTCATATATTTTAGGCTCCCGCGGCATTGCTGCTCTAAGGGATCGCTTCCGTAGGCTCTATATATCGATACACCATCACATGCGTGTGATGACTATCCTGGCCCACAGCTTCATAAAGCCTAATTTGACGATCCATAAGGGGGAAGTCATCATCCACTTCCATACCTGGTCCATGTATTCTGGACACTCTTGAGAAAGCGGGACACATATTTCATGACCACAGGAGTTGAACAAGAGGCTCCTGACACGCATCACTTTTCTTTGTTAGGTTGCTGTAACGACAGCTGTCTTGAAGAGTCCCAAAATGACATATTTTACTGAGAGACAACTGCAGTTTAGTAAAAGCAGGTATTCTATACCGTTTTTCCTGTCTGGTCTTTACCGAGATGTTTGAACACAAAGCAGCCAGATGCAGGTAATGGCAGTAGAGATGCTAGACGATCATGGTCGTTTGTCTTTTCATTGCTCGTGTGAGAGCACACATACCACTCAATTCCTCCTGTGGAAACTTTGAGAAGAACGGCATTCAAACAGATTGGGAAAGAGAAGGGCAAGGTTCTCTTCTCACTGACGAGTTGAATCTATTGGTTAGGTTTGCTTTGATGCCAGGGGTTGGAACAAATGCGGATTCAGCTCTAGGCCGCCCTCTAGTGGGGAAAGGCAACAAGGACGTAATCTTAATTTTCCAAGAGTCATTAAAAAAATCACGGGTTCAGATTTAGAACTTTTTTGCCATTAGCATGCTTCCGGAGTCAGCCATACCCTGTCTAAAGTGTTAGTAATGCAACAGCATACCTGACCATCTGACAGCATTAAAGGAGGTCCCCAGAGACTCAGGTACCTCCTTTGAGGAGGACCACAATCATTAATATTCAGACGGTGGCACCATCAGTCTCCCTGATGACCCTGCCGGTCTGTCAGCCTGAGAGGCTGGGAAAGTCAAGGCTAAATTGGTGACCCAGGTAGGAAATGCACAGGACTTTACCACCTCCCATGAGCCTCTAGTGTGTCCGTTACCATCTGCCACTGTAATGTACGGTGTGTAGGCTATGAAGGCCTACCGTTTGCTTTGCACTGTCCTGGTTCTCTGTTATAGTTATAGTTATTTTCCTGGAAAAAAAACATTGTCTTTTTTAAGGTAAAACTATAATTTCAGTCTAGGAAACCTAGTTCAATTGAAAAAAAAGATGATTTTGAATGTTAAAGTCTAGTGTGGAAACCTTGATATTTGATATCAAAAAGTCAGTTTGATAGAGGGAGCCAAGACTGTATTAATTATATTGGCTTTGCAACAAAACTAAACATCCCTACCCACACCTACACATAAACAGCATCAGACTTTGAGTGTGAGGCGACATCTTGTGGACAAAATAGTTGAGATATTAGGATTCCGTTCAAAGGGAAAAAGCCCAAAAATCTGTCTTGTTTTGTGTTTTGGGTGACCAATACTAGGGTGCTACAACCCACATCTTCACCAAAATAATCAATACATTTAAAAAAGTTTAATGTAATATTGTATTTAATAACACAATTGCTATATCTTTGCATCAAGATTTGGGAACAAATTTGTCAACAACATGTTTTATCTTACCATGATGATACATTACAGTCCCAGTAGCATAACCAACATAATCACAGTAGGTGATACAGTAAATGAAGGGGAAGTATAAGCATGAAGTAGATTAACGGTTTTTTACTCTTTCACTTTTAATGTCTTCCAACATTATGCATAGTGCAATAAAGATTTTCCATATTTTATGCCTTATATATCAAATAACTTGTGCAGTTTTGTTTCTATATTACACCCTCTACATTTGTACACTTAGTAAAACCTTTATCTCACAACAGTAAAAATTCTCAAATTAAACAAAGACATTTTGGAACTGAAAATCAATCTAAACAAGTTAGTTTCACCATATAAACATACAAATGGCATGTAAAGAATGGTCAACATCATAAGTTCACCCTATGATTGCAAATCTTCCAAGTATGTAACAAAACAGGATGTTCATTGAAGAAAGGTTTGAGACAACATGCTGAAAGTATTTTGTGACCGTAAATCTAGTTGAACATTTGATGGACTTCAATATCTTTAATCAGTTATGACAAACAATATGAACAGGTAGCATTCAGCAAGCTAGTCAAGTTTCCTAAAAATTCTCTTTAACATTCCAAACCATCCTCTCATACATTTAAAGGCAAATGAAACAGTGGGATCCAGCCTCTCAACGGACCACAAATGAATTCATTGAATGTCAATGGCAAGAGGGCCCTTCAGTGAGAAACCAACATAGAAAGACACTTCAGATCCTTCTTGTCGTCCACTAAGCTGGCTTTTGAACATTGGAC